>LUCH01004620.1:0-13356 GCA_013368495.1 Paragonimus heterotremus | reverse complement strand
GTATTTTGAATGATCTGAGCGGGTCATTTTGGTGACCAGTTATCATTAGGTGTCTAGCGATCGATGATGTTGGGTTTCGAGCAACGGATTCATCCGTTTGAGTTTGCTGTGCCGTCAGCTATTTTAACCGTTAGAATACGTGCCGGTGTGTCCTGAAGTTGTGTATACGTTTGACGATGATTCTCTTTTTACGAACGTTCTTCATGAGACAGTTGAAGTTGTGATTCTATTTCTAACCAAAACTGTGATATAAGTATTTTATTTGAATATCTCAAGGATCTCATCTTACTGTATACAGAAAGTATCGGCTTTAATTTTGTAAGACTCTCTTATAGACAAATAGATGGAATTGTTATGAGCAGTCTATTAGACCCAACGTTAGCCGACATCTTGGGAGTGATAGAACGGCAAGTCTCAGATAATATCACCTAAGTGTTTCTGTACAAACGGCATACTGATGATCATTTTCATTTTTATGGACACTGGTCATTTTGGTTTGTTTTTAACCTTCTTAACTCATTATTCAAACTTATCCTTGCCTCACCATACTGAATCAGATGACAGTTTGATTTTCTTAAATGTAATCATCACCAGCCGTGGGGATGGAATATTTCAGCGATCGGTCCGTTGCAAAACAACATGGGACGGACAATATCTACAATTCCCCAGATTTACCCCGACAGCATACAAGCGAGGTTTGATCAGGATTCTATTTCATAGGATCAGGCGTATTTACATCCCTATAAACTGCAGATGAAGCAATAGATGCTGAAAAAAAGACGTTACTAACAAATAAACATCTTGAAAGATTAGTGGAAATTTATAGCATGGTGAACGAGTGCAATGAACCAGTTCAAACAGCTCAAAAGAAATATATTCTATGTAATCATCTGGCAAACGATATCAGGCACAAATCAAAGTCTGCTTCATCCCGTACGTTTGCGGTTGTTCAAATCACCAAAAAACCAGTTCTACGCAATCGCGAACACAGTTTTTCTAAATATTCTCTTCGTCTATCAGTTCACATGTAGTTGCAGTGACATTGACACAGGCAGAATGGACCGGAAGCTATCCCAACGAGTGGCAGAACACGCCTCGAAATGGATAAAACAACTGATGGCACAACGAACTCAAATGGATGAATCCGTTGCTCGAAACCCAACATCATCGATCGCTAGACACCTAATGATAACTGGTCACCAAAATGACCCGCTCAGATCATTCAAAATACTGTTGCACAATCAAAACCCGAGGTTACTGACCTTTAACGAAGCCATGTTGATCAGAACTCGCTAGCCGGCGCTGTGTTCACAAAAATGGTTGAGGCAATCCATCCGGTCGTCGTGATGTTGATGACATAATACGTGATGTGACTGTATGCGTGTCCATATCCTATCTCTATTTGTCCGTTATATATAACCTGTATGTTTTACGTTTGCGACTGATGACAGTAAACGAAATATCGACACATCGCAACATATATCTGCTCTCTGCACTGTTTACGATATTCATTCAATATTCAGAGTCTACAGTTTCCCTCAGCCCCCTGTGATCTCAGCTGTCACTAATTTTGTAGATTAAATTACGTATTCCGGTTCGACTCACTAATGTTGCGTTGTGGTCCGAGTTTTGCTTCCTAGTGCAGATTGCCTTTAACAGAAAGCTCGTTAACAATGTCATTTAACGTGTGTTTGTTGTCAAACTCATACATATTCCACTTTAAGCTGTCCGGAAATTGCCAGTACTCGGACTGCTGTTGGTCATCACGGGCCACTTTGTTCATTCTTGTTCCATAAGTAGGCTCAGTAAGCACAGGAAGGATGTACCACTCCGTTTCGGGTAAAATTGCCCAGTACGGTTTATTGGGTAACACGTGACCAATCGTTTATCTACATGGTGGCCCATTACGTCGTTGGATCAACTGTTGTCACCTGACGTGTTCCAACCACAACTTGATTAACGTGGTCACTTTTTACTCTCAATTTGTAGCACTTCAACCGCCTGTATCATCGTCGGCGGTTGTGAGTCAACTAACACTTGCTGTGATGGTTATCTGTCTGAGTTAATTCTGTTTAAGAGAGTTATATCTGCTTTGTCTCGACAGCCGGTTGCACCGCAGAAGTTCACTCGACAGAGCACGTGACTTGGTCATCAATATTGACCTTCAAATATTTCATCAATAATTAGATGGTTGTGGGGACGAAAATATGGATGGCTTTAGCTACTGGTTTCTTATTGTTAACTAAATTGAGAGTACAGAAATGCTAGGGCAATCAATCTGTGGATTCTGACTTTTGTCTTGCATTTACACCCTTCATTTTGCATTACTCTCTAGAGTTCTTTCAACCATCATGCGTTTGTCTAGTGCGATCAAATGTGGGTTATGTATGAACAGAGTGAGCACCATGGTGTTGGAGCCCAAGACTGTCTATCCAGCAACGAAGCTCTTTTCCACCTGGTCGGAATCGGATTCTGTTCCTTATCTTGGTGACGAAAGCAGTCCGTCCCTTCAGGCACAGCACAGTCGGTCTTTGTCCTCACCCCGTTTGTACTCGGAGACTGAAGCAGTGAACACGCCGGTGGGAGTCACACTATTGTTTTGCCCTACGGAGGAGGAGTGGCCCAATTTCCAACAGTGCGGTGACTTTGATGTGTTTCAACTTCGAAGTCGATGTCTCAAGGAGATTTTGGACAGCGAACAGGTGAATGATTCAAGCACGAAATTCATTAACATGACACCGTTGGATTTGATGCCATTGACTACGGAGGGTTGTTTGCTGGCAACACTCATAGAGGACACAAGCCATCAGTTGGCCAGTCTGAACCAAGTTGGGGATTATCCGAGTATATCTGTATCACTACCAGAGCATCCGGCTGTACCTGAACAAGCCAACTCAAGACGACTTTCAAGCGAGAGCACATCCATACCGAACATGAGCTCTACGATAGTGTGTGAGGACCCGCGTGCACGAAATTCGACCACCACTGGTCCCAAATGGTCTGAGCACGAGTGCGATTTGGATTGGGAGCGACCTGGTATTGTACCAGCTAATTTTCAATCTCCAGTTGTCAGCCAAACTCAGACACCGGCAGCTTCTTCACAACAACTAAGCTTGGATGACTGTACCGCTGCAGTCCCGTCTGACACACTGGCGGCTGATCCGAATTTAGGCCACACATCTACAACTCACGAATTTCGATGGACACAAATCGAACAAGAAACGCTGACTGTCGATAGGACTTCTGGCCATTGGTTGCCGGTGCCTGTTTGCTTCAACTTAGTGGAATCTCATATAAACGAAATGTGGTGCAAATTTCGTCCAACCGACAACCTAACCACGATTACTACAACCACACCACCCTTCTCCAGGCATGGAATCGCTTCTAGTCAGAAGAAGTGCCGAACAATATTGTCTGTGCGAAATGAAAAGCTGGCTCTTCAACCGGATAGCTGCTTAACTCTGCCCGACCATTCATTTCCGATACCTGCTGAGGATGTTGCGAATACGACTCAAACGTTAAATAAATTGACCTGGTTGGGGAACCCATCTAACTTGTTGACACAGAATTTGTCCTTGCCCGAGCCTCAGTCTCTGTCCTCCATGATATCTGAATGTGACCACGACGGTGATGTGACAAAGTTGGCAGCACAGCAGTCTTCGTTGCTACAACCGCCAAACCCTCCCTTCGTTTGTTGCATTGACATTACAGATCCCGGTATACCCTCCAGAGGTACTTGTAGTCGATGTGAAGCTATTGCGCTTGCTCGTAGATTGTCCGAACAAAAGTGGACGCAAACTAGTCCAAGACAGCAACCTGAGCGAAATCAAAAGCACTTGGAGCACTCCAACCCCTCTTGTTTACAGACAAGTAGACAACAGGCGTGCCCGAATGTGACCTGTCTTTTGCATTCACCTCCTGTTGGTAGTGAGCCACCGTCCATTCGAATACGTTCCAAAGTTGCTTTTGAACTGCATTATCCAGAATCAAGCCATGTGGACGCTCGTACTGAGCCACGGGGTGATGTTGCTGAGACAACTGGTATGAGCGTGGCCGGGTTAACGCTTAAAAGCACTGCACTTCCTACTGCCAGAAAACTGGCTCCATTACGACTGAGGCAGATACCAACGAAATTGTCGACTAGATTTGAACCTTTTGAGAAATTGCGAGGTGCTTCCTTGTGCACTGCTAGCAAACAAACTAAAGGACGAAAATTTGACGAATTTAATCAGCTTGATTTGAACTTATTGGAAGAGGACAGAATGGATAACGTTAGTGAACATACAGTTGACCGTGACTGGACTAAAGTGTTTCGTTGTGTCTATGTCGAGGTGTCATTGCGGCGAAATTTGGATAGTGTTGCCACACCAACTAACCTAAGTTACCCTGAAATGAAAATGGTTCATACGTTGCTTGATCGGAAGTTGAAAAACGCGGTAGCCACAAAGTTTTTCCCGTACACCACTCGAACGAGGATTTCGGACACTTGTTCAACCAGCTCCGGTCCACAGATACCACTGGCCGAAGTGGGGGATGTAGGGATTGATGTTGGTAGCAGATTCGACAATTCTGTATGTCCGGATACATATCCAGGGGATCAGTTGCTTCCAATCCAGCGAACTCGTGATTTAAAAACTCATACGATCCGAAATGGTAAGTTGTTCAAATATATTCTTCATCGGACTGGAACTAAAAGAACGTCGTCCGCCCTAAGTTCCGGTGCAAGTGGAGCATATGTTTTTGCTGCTGGTCCACGCCATGTGAAACCACCAAAACCATGGTGGGATCATTTGTCCAACACAGTTGCCGTGACCTCGGATTACCGAAGTATGGCTGCGTGGGAAATTCAATCACTTCGATTGGTTGTTGGTGGTCTGATAAATTATGGACATCATTTGCAAATCATTGTGAGTACTAAAGACGGACGTTTGGGTATAGCCTGCAACCAAGCCAGTGGGTTACTCTCTGAGTTGGTGCGCAAAGGAACACGCTATGTGACTGGTGGTGAATGTGGTTGCCCATATGATTCGATACGTTTATTCTTCAAATCACCCGATCTGGCGAGGTTATTGGCCACTAATGGAACGGATATGTCTTCAGCCATAGGGTTGAATGATTTGGGGCTTGGCGCCTTGACCATGCAGAAGCGCGTTACGGTAAATCCACCGAAAACGTGTGACACTATTGTGTTGTATACAAAAGGCGATTGCTGTTTGTCTGATCCAGACCAAATCCGTCGTTTGATTGCTGGAACGAAACGCTTACGCACTCTTAGCGTGGAGCTAACTCGGTCAGCATGTAACCTAAAACGCACTGTAATGCCTGTGGAGACGATGGACTATCTGTTTTCCAAGATCCGGAAGGACGTTTCAAAGATATTTTTGACTGCTAATCAGTTTCTGGCGCAAGCCTCTGGCTGTGACTTACAAAATGTGATCACTCAGTATCATGGCACTTTAGCGCATTGTATTCGTGGCAATGCCTATTGTCCGGATGAGTTGTATCCGAGGGCCTCAGATCCGGACGCATACATGGTTTTTCATCGATTGTTTGATCCAATTTTGACGAACTTTGGATTATTCCTCAATACTACATGTCAGCCGCCTTCACAGTTCAAGTTGCCGGATGATTTGCGGTTGAAATCCCGCATACCTTACGTACTTCGGTATAGAGTTCGCTTTGTCCGAAATCTGAGCGGTTTTGGGTTTCCTTCCGTTATGTCTAAACAGGATTTTGAGGCTGTCGAACATATCTTGAGAGAGGCTTTGATGTCCTGGAAAGACGAAGGTATTGGATCGTGGTACAAATTAGCAGATTTGAAGGAACAACATCCGGTAATCTTCAACAATTTATTACGGAAACATCTGCTTATGCCTACGCAAACAGCCATTCGTAAGGCCACTGGGGTATGCCGATTCTGGCCTCAAGGTCGAAGTGTTTATGTGGCCCCGAAAGTCTATCGTAATTGCGATCTCGTTGCTCAAATCAACGCGGAAGATCACTTGCGCGTCATCTGCATTGATTGGTCAGCCAAACGGCCGTACTTGGGCTACAATAGAGTGATCAAGCTGATGGCCTGGCTTGATACACAGTTGAGTTTTAGCAAAAGTCCGAAATGGGGATTTCTCAGCCCTGTACCAACAAACGTGGGAACGGGGATGTTGTTGAGTAGTTGGTTAAAAACATCGAGTGTTCAGAAAAGCGCGTCTGTTATTGAACGTGTATGTGCGCGCTATCGGCTGCGGGCTTGTGCTGTCAACCCACCCGACACACCAGCCATGTACCATCTATTTGATGTGGCACCCGTCACTACTCTTGATAGAACAGAAGCTGAGTCTGTCGTAATTTTTATACAGTCCTTACATAAAGTTTGCACACTCTATGGGAAGTATCTTCGTGAATGAATAAAGACCGATTTGCTTGGACGACACCTGCAATACTACGACCTCCATGTTATCATGCCATGATTGGTCAAGCTGATAACCGACCCATTCTTTCGCGACTCAGCCGATCTACACGTCCGTACTGTATAAAAGAGCACCCAATCGGCTTAGATCGCAATTAAGGCCGCAAAAAATTCAGTTCACAATTATCCTGAGTTTATATGCGCGGTTCTGGTACGACAGTTAAGTTTGGCTTAACCTGTTCCTTCAGCTCACAAAAGAATGCTATTCTTTTCGCCTGGTTTTACGGTTTTTCATCATTTCCTGGGCGTACTCATAGTCATTTGGGGCCTAGTTAGCCAGTGTTTTCAAAACCTTTAAGAATAACCACACCAGATGCGCTGGAAAGATATGCAACTGTCGTTGAACAAAATAATGTATGGCTTGAAAACGTCATCATCAACAACATTTCAGGTATTGCTTTCATTGCTCTCTAGCTACCACAGAAACACGAATATCAGTCCTACTGTTAGGTTTGACAAAATTAGATGAAAGATGGGAATTCACTCATGTTTGCGACTACAATCAGAACATCAATAATGGAAGCCTGGGTTACAGGTGATTGTAAGGCTGTAGGTTTCAACGCTCCGCCTTACCATTGGTTCATGTTTCACGGTTAGTTTAGTCAAACACTGGAAACATTTACTCCAATGAATCCACCTAGACGCCATACGTAGTAGACTTGATCATTTCATGGATAAAATGCCAACGGATTAGCCTGTATCATGTGGAATTTGATGTTAGTCCAAGAGACTCCAGATAAGCGGTCAGCGGATAAAATGCTTTTCAAAAATTGTCGGTTTGTGATAATTGGGCTGGGTATTACGTACCGGGCCACAGCGTTCATCTCACCGAAGAATGCGTAGTTCCAACAGTTGAACTAAACTACAGGATAATCAGGCCATAACACGGTCGTGTATCAATGTGATCGTGATTTATCTATCGGGTCAAGTCGATTGATTTAGCAGCTGTTGATCTTTACTGCAAGTATTCCAGATCATTCTCTCAATTTTTACTCTCCTTAGTAGACTGTTTAGTGCCTACTTCAGGTCGGATTTGGCTCAGGTGTTGTCAGTGAACCGCGGTAGCTTGAAGATCATTGGCCAGCATGGAATCTGTAACAAGCTTACACACAGTGATCTTCTGGAGTCGCAGTAGATCACTCCTCTAGAGACAGACTACATCGTGTGTTCGTGCAATGTATGTAGAGTAGGAGACGTTTTGTGGGTCTTGTCAGTCGGATACGTGCATTTTATTCATAAATTTGCCATGTCACATAGTATTGGCCAGACGATCACTTTTGTATATTGAAAATATTATAACGTTATTCTTCTTAAAAGGTGATGACGAAATCTGTCTATCCTGTGTACTGTGAATATCAACAAATTTCTGCTTGTCTTTGAATTCCACAAGGTAGACCTGACGACAATTGTAATGTGTAGTCAAATGTTTCTCAGACAAGGGACCTAAACAAGCACAAGTACTCTCCTGTCAGTATTACTGATGTTTACTTTTTCTCATGAAAATAAACCGACAACTACATTACCGAATTGAAGTTCGTTATGATTTCTTTTACGCGAAAATATATTGGAGTAGGCTAACAATCGTTATGCCCGGAAAGCCTGGTTTCCTCCGCAGATTCGAACCATTAAAATGATTTTCCTGATAAGACTGGTTGTATTTATTGCGTCTGAAGAACGTTCAACTCATCTGAACAGTTATTATGCCGCCATCTTAAACAACCTGTGCAATGTATGCACGTTTATACCTATCAGTTGTATATACCTTGATGCTTCTGGAGTTGTCATATAGATGGAAACAGTGGACAGATTCTCCATGTTCATTTTGATTACACAGTCGAACTTGAATGCATTAAGCGTGATAACTTTGTTTATATCTTGTGATGTGTTTTAAAACATTCAATTAAACTTGCTGCATCGGTTTCAATAATGTGTAAATTTATTCTTCTACTACTTTTGATATTCTGACTTCAAATATGGCTTGACGTCGTGCATATATTGATAAATTAATCCAGCATGCTTGAGCGCAGGTTTTTCAGTAGAAAAGCCAAGCAGTACTTGTGCATAATACGATATAAATTGACAGGAATTAGGCATTTATTCTAAACTAAATGGTCATGCTGTGACGGCAAAAAACGCTTGGCCTGAAAATCCGTTTATTGCGCAAACTCCCGTATAGATCATGTCAGAAATGAAACCACAAACGCGTATACTCATTTACACTTCAGACAAGCATTCACATACATCGGATGACAGTACGTTGTCATTCGCCTTGGTGGAACTTCTGCCTTAGCGCATACACACTATTCCGATAATCTCTTCTTGTCCGTCGTCTCTCTGGCGTTCGGAGCTTGCCATTTTGTTTCCGAATATCACCTGCGGGTAACATACCACTTGTGAGTAGCATACTACTCGCAACGAAAATGCCTATCTTACAACAGTCATCTACATTTCTGTCTCATAACGTTCTTTCGCTGTCTGCTGATGCTTCGACACTCCGATTCCTACTCAGCTTGATTATGTGGGGGTATTTCATCTTGTTTGGACAACCCGCTTGTTGTACACCTGCGCAAAATAGTCATGTCCCGATCATCCTGTTATCCTTAGTTCAGTTACTTATTCAAGTCCAATGTACATAGAAGATACATTGACTGCAGTTTACTGTGATAGCAGTGTTCAGACTATCTGCATGCATAACGGCGTGCGGTTGACTCGTTTGCCAAAGGCTAGTTTGTGTTGAAACAATTTTATCATTTCTAACAACGTGGTTGTCAGAAACCGGCGGTTGGTTTGTAAGTCACTAAGTTTGCCTGTTCGATTCTCAGTTAAATATCTTTCCAACCTAATGGGTAATTTGAACAAAGATTAACACTGTCACGCTTAAGTATCAGGTTGAAAATCAACATAACGAATCTAATAATTTCAAATCTTCGTAGTAGCAATGATTGTCAACAAACAAAAGGTGTTTAATTGCATCTATGCAGTCAACAGGGGTTTTGCGCAATATATCAATCTTTTTATTAGAAAGCAACTGACTGAAAAGCATGCACGCTTCGATTGGACTCGAACTAGTCAGGAACAATATTCCGAACCGCAGCAAGCGTTCTATCAGTCGAGCTACTAAGCCACAGTAGCAACTGTAGGAAATTTCACACTTGAATTCGGTTGCCCAAAGCTTGCAGCGTTTGGTTATACTTTTTTGTGGTTGGTTTGAGTCCAGCCTGAATCCACATTTTTCGTAATCAGATCTCGTCTAACTTATCAATTCTATCAAAACTCTCGCTGGTATAACAATCTCTCTGTTGTTTCTGTCATAAACGACTATCATATAACCGGTGGTTCACCTACTTGAAGTTTCAGCTAATAACATGCAGGCTATCGGTTCGAATCTTTGTTATTTTCGTTCCATGTTGATGATATCTTTTTCATTGTTTCATGGTAGCCTAAATCAGTATGTTCAGCTTACCCTGCAAACCTGTGCCACAGTTTGTTTGATCCACCTTCATCTGTTCACAAGATGGTTAGTTAAGATATGCTTAACAGAAGCTCTACCTGCATGCGAAGATTGCGATCGAATGTGATTAATGTCCAACTCAAAAAATACATCTAGAAGTAATCAAACGCAACTGCTTCTGCCTTCAATAAATTACTCTTCCGAAACATACGCACATTACGCTTGCTCTTATTTAAGAATGCGCATGGCACATCAATTTTCTGCTGACTGAACCGAACTGTATTTCATAGTCTTTGATTCGGCCTTGGAATTAATGATTGAGTAATTGAAGTACTGATCCAGTTAAGTGGAAATCTGGTCGTTGATTGAGTACCCTTTCCAGGTTGCTTCCAATCGACCTGGCTCTTCGTCAGTAATCTGGTTAATCACCAATGCTCGTCATACTTCTTCCTTCAACGTTTATTTCAGGCCTCGAAAACGTCCCTCAAATTCTCTTTGTTCTGTCACTGAGGCGCGCACCGGCGATGAAGGTGTAATCGCACATTGTATTCCGCTTCATTTTGGACGTTTGGTCATTCATTCAGCTAGATTCTGTGAACCCTTCGCCTATACTTTTCAAGCCTAGTCAAATTTATAGGGTCAGTGCCTTCTAACACCGCACAACACCTTTACTTTTCGATAAACACCTTAAATTTGTTTCTTTTGCATTAGAGTTAGTCTCTACCTGACTTTCGAGCTCGAGTCCAACACAGTACAATCAGTCAGATAACTTTGTAACTGACTGTTCGTTGTCACTACCCCACGTAATTGTGAGGTATGGGCAGGGTAGTTTCTGTCTCTCCGCTAATTCAAGCGCAGTCGTTCGTTGGCTCATCACAAGCCAACCACTTACTTGGCTGTCAGTCATGGCGTTTGTCTACACGTGATCTTCAATTGTGCTTTTTTCGTGCTACTTTATTATGAGGAGTGATGGGTTAGTAGTATCAGTGTTAACATCTCCCAACTCTCGCATTTAGTTGTTAACCACTTTTAAGCTTACAACTGTTTCTTTCTTCGGTTAAACTGTTTGGTTGGGGATGGCATGGTATATCATGAATTTTTTGCTCTTTGTTCGCGTCAGATAACGTCACATATTGTCACTTTCGAGGTCTGAATCGATCAGTTCGACGAGTGAGATTTTGCCACCCCCATTAACGTATTTCATCATTTCTTTACCTATATTTCTTGTATGTCGATCAACTATGTCCTTTTTTCTCTCTTAATTCATCTTGCGAAATGTTCCATCATAAAAATGATATGCTGATTGTCGTAGGTTAGTAATAAAACAGGGTATGCCACTTCAACTGACTATATTGACTGTGCGCGTAATGATTTTTTATGGTTACTTCTCCTCAGGAGTAAACATCATTGGTAAGTCAGTAAACGAATGGTGGTTTCATCTTCGACCATGAATTACTTTGTTGCAGCAAACCATACATAACGTGGAGATCGATACGCACCAACTGACAACATTTCCTTAAAGCTGAAGCACTCAACTTCGTCGGTATTAAGGTCATATGTATTTCAGCAAACAGTTGCAATAAAATCCTTGCACTGCATTTTCGTGAGTGTGTTCTTTTGTTCTCCATTTCCAAGTGTTCATTTTCCGGCCTTTTTTTTTACTGCCAATACGTTCACCAACCGTTGTTTTTTTGCTTGCGGCCTGTTTCTTTTGCGGTGCTTGTTGACTTCTGGATTAGTGTTCCAATTTCTCATCGTTAACTCCATCAACATCCTTAAGAACTCATCCATTTGTTGTTTTCCGATGAATAAATCAGAAACACGAGTGTCTGTTTCGGATACCCGAAGAGCGATGAATTCACGCAGTTAGAGCCGAAGGGTCCAACAGGCCAGATTGCTCGGGAACATTCTGTCAAGTTCCTCTATCTTCAAATGTTTTTGGTCTATCTCTATTTATAAATTTGTACTCTAAAACTGTGGGTCTCATTTTCTCAGAACTTAACATTTGCCAAAAGTTATGTTTTTGAGCTATCGCTTTCGGGTGGAAGTGAAACCGAATTGAAATATTCTACTACGCCTCCTTGTTTCAAAGCGACTTCTATCCTCAGGTCACTCACATCTGTCGTGATCACGAACAATTTCAGAGTCAGGTGTCCTTTCTTCATTCAACCTTACAAATCTCCCTCAGATGCTTTTAAAAGAGACCCGCAATGTCATTGACTTTTTCGAGGGAATGACTGTAAAATTTATCGTGGTCAAGAAATTGTCTCGTCGTCTCTTGTAACTTAGGTACTTGTTTATCAGCTTCTATAGCGTCGGTTATTACTCTTCTTGACCGACCTTGTGACGAATAATACCATTTTCCTCAATTCCGACTTTCAGTCACTGGCTCGTAAGGCCGCTTTTTCTAACCTTTTCATCTATCTTCCCATGCCTCGTTTGTACTGAAGATAACGATATCGTCCCTGTAGACAAAAGTATTGGATAGTTCATTCGGAACCGACGGCGTTAGTCACCTGAATGTGAAATAGACACCCGACATTCTAACAAACGTAGCCGTTAATCAGCGTTGGAAGTTTTTTCGTCTTTATTCGATTATCTGATCAGCACCGATAATTATCCTGACCGTAATTCCCAGACAGTGCTCACACTTGCGTGTTACAACCAGTGCAGTGAAGATGAGCGATCGTATTATACTACTCATACCGCGGCCATTCAGTAGTAGGTGCAGAGCATATATTTTGACATCGTACAAGCCACAGGAAGAGTGCAGGAAGGAACATCAAAGTGCAGCATCGCCCCTAATGGTCCCTGCCACTTAATGCAACTGAGCATTGACATCTGTGGTAGCCGAGACTGTCTGAGGCCGAATACCGCGTGCAAATGAGCGGTTTTGTGTCTAGCGTTGTTTAAATGCTTAACTCTTGTATTGCTTTGTTGAATAAACAACCTTTGTGCCATCCGCATTCTTGGATAAAAACAATAGTTAAAGACTTCTGACATCATTGGAGTAGCTATGGTTTTGTCGACCTTCGACTTACTCAACCTTTTGAAGCCAAATCTAATTCTAAAATTTCCACCAGGACTCTTTACGAAGAGTAAGGACTGGTAGGGTTATCCGTAGTGACTTTGTCTTTTTTCAGCACCAGTTGAAAGTGCGTTGGACTTCTTCTGGGACCAAACGGTCGGGCTGTGTTGGCTCATTAGGATTTCATATTCAAATCACTCATGATGATCTGTAGTGAACAAGTGCAGTGGAGTTCAGCGATCGTATTATACTACTCATACAGCGGCTATTCAGTAGTAGATGCTGGGCATATATTTTGACATCGTACAAGCCACAGGAAGACTGCAGGAAGGATCAATCAAAGTGCAACATTACCCATAACGGTCCCTGCTACTCAATGCAACTGAGCACTGACATCTGTGGTAGCCGAGA
>LUCH01004619.1:16057-48296 GCA_013368495.1 Paragonimus heterotremus | reverse complement strand
AACGACTAGGAATAGAAGCCTGAAACCGATATATTGGTGTAGAGCTCGCGCTGACGTAGCATTTTATAGGTGGATTGATTGATTTTGATCGATTCGACAAATCGATTTTGGGCTTGCAAAAGTCATAGAACGGCTAGGAATAGAAGCCTGAAACCGATATATTCGTGTAGAGCTCGCGCTGACGGACCATTTTATAGGTGGATTGATTGATTTTGATCGATTCGACAAATCGATTTTGTGCTTGCCAAAGTCATAGAACGGCTAGGAATAGAAGCCTAAAACCCATATATTCATGAACATTGCGCGCTCTACTTTAACACTCTTTTACGGCAAGTTCTCGCTCTATCGGATCTTTGAGGGCACACTCTCCTCACTCTATTGAAATGCTTTACGGATGCTCACTTGCTGCACACATACCTGGCACAGCTCCCGTGCCAGCATCGACGTCTACCTCTACTGCCAGATGCACAGCAGATGTTGTCCATTGGTGGATGTGGCGATATTCAAGCAACTGAGAAAAACGAACGGTTCAAAGAACGTTTTGTGGTCTGCCGTAAATTCCGCATATCACTAACACTTTTCAAGCAATTGGAAGAATAGAATTGACATCATCAGTCGACACATAAAGCACAAACAGTTATCAAGTGATAGTAACCATCGATTCTCCCGAAAGGAAGCTTTCTAAATACTCCAAAGTCCGAATAACAAAGTAAATAATCTTTGCGTGAGCACAACTCCATCAGCTTTAAAGCAGATAAATGAAGGTTGGTTGAATCAGGTGACTAGTGGCGTTCGATAATTAATACCTCTTTTTTAACAGGTAAATAAAAAGACCAGCGGAAGCCACTGCAACAACGTCTGTTTGTCTGTGACATCAGCGTCGAGAGTAAAATTGATTGTTTTCGATGCACATCAGTATGAAACGGGTTTACGAGGTCCATTGCGACAGAAAAGTCTTTAAACCACATTTAAACTGATTCAACATGACATTATTGGGATCGGTCGCAATATTCGACTTCACATAGATTTTTATTTATGTACGCTTGCTCAATGAAACGGTTGATGGCGATCAAAACGATTTTGCGGACAGTAATTAACTTGAACCTACTCGATTCAAACAAGGGTAAACGTTGTGAAAAACGTTATTGGACAATCTTCCGTCAACGGATAATCAGCATGATAACTTGACTATTCAGTTGGCATGAACGATAACTAAACTGGTGTGACGAAGACGGAAAATAACTCACGTATCTCTTATTGCAGCCGTACATGGCATGAAGGAAGGTATAAGAAATTGAACTCCAACACAACAAAGATTTATAAGCGAAAAAATAAACACAACAAAATATTTGAAAAGCAAACATGAAATAACCATATTCAAGCAGACGTGAATGTAATGATTCCAGAGTTGAATAACTACGTCTGCGCTTAACGAACATCACCGTCCTGGTTATTGGGGTCTAGGGGAGATTGATTGTTCTGAGATGACTTGCTACCAGCACACATCGGAATGTCTGAATCAAACAGTTCGCAAAGATGATTGCGTACAGGGCGCACGACATTAATGTCCGATTCCCTGAGGAAGAATCAAAATGAGATAAATGTAAAGCGAGTATATAAGGTCCATACGCTGGATGTCAAGAAGTGATTAGCACTATGATTAAAAAGGTTGATTCCGAACGAATTGCGCATTCAACATGTAGTAGGTACTTCCATCAGCAGGGATTCTTATACACATAGACACCCAACGAACAGAAAAACAAGAATGCGGAATGTGAGTGATGGCTCACCGAGGTCGCTTTCATAATACAATTTAATTGACATGTGGAACAACGTTGTCCCTGAAAAATGTGAAGAAAGCAACTAACGTCATGCAAGATGAATGCTTAAGCACCAATTCGTTCGCTCCAGTCTATTACATTTGGACGCGTGAGAGCCCACGGGTTAAATTTCCAAAGTGATCAACCATCGATAAGTGGACTGAGAATAGCACAACGTCACGAGCAAATTGCAATACTCTACGTCTCAACTACCACAGATGGCCTTCCTCATGGGTATTGCAATCGAAATCACATTAACAAAAGAATAGAGGTCACATGGGATTTGGCGTTGCATCTGAATTGATTGGTCTAAACCATTTGCCCATTAAGTGGGAGTCAGAGTGATGTAGATAAAATTCGTCTGTCTGTTATTGTGTATTCATCCACGCCACACTGCAGACAGGGGTTTGCTATCATTGCGATTGACACAAGCGTGTTGTGTGTAAATAGTGAGAGCTTCAGCGCAGCATCGCTCCTCATGGGAAGTCACACCTATGTGAATCACTTGCGCTTCATCAAAACCTACGTTGTGACAGTGTATGTAGTGCGATGGCCGAATCCTTCTCTAACTTATGAAGTTAATGTGCATCTTCAGGAGGAAACTTCACGTGTCTTTCGTGATTGACAACACGTACTTTCAGGTGTCTGCTTGTCTCTCCAATGTAGCTGACATTGCCATCATCGCATTTCATCTCGTAAACAGTCTGTCTGGTTACCTATATAAAGTGTATCTTTCGGATGCGTCACCAGTCGTTCTAAGGTATTATCTAGCCGGATTACGGTCTGGATAGCGTACTTGGAAACTATGGGTCGAATTTTCCCAAACGTTTGTTCACGATACAGTATTTGCACAGTAGACCAGACAGTTCAGTTCGTTTTAATCCCCTCCTCAGTTGACATGCGACTAACTGTCTTCTCAACAAATGCGTTTGGATACATTGATTAGCAGCGAGCATTTCTCCGATGTGAGTAATTTCAGTTGTTCTGGAGAGTTCAGTGGTGCAGATCTCATGAGCACTATTAACGAGGGATTTGATGACTGTTTTCTTCATATCGACTGGATGTGACGAGTTGAAGTTGAGATACCGACCAGGATGAGTTGGTCTGCGGCACACAGAAACCTGAAATCTCTGTTACTCATCAACTTTCACGAGACACTCTGGAAAACTAAGTGAGTGCTATTCGGTTTCAGTTTCCAATGTGAATACAATACCGTTACATTTTGAGTTAAGAAACTGTAAGAATTGGACGCGAGCGGTTCGTTTCATGACGATAAACTTGTCATCTACATACTGTCACCAAATTCGTGGAGGGCAGATAAATTCGCTCATAACTTGCGTTTCTATTTATAACATGCTAAAGACGACGCCAAAACTGTTTGATTTCATTCGTATTAAATTTGGTGCGAATATCCTATAAGTGATCAATCATCATCCTGTCATGTAATCAAAATGAGCGATAGTAGATATGTATGTACATGTAAAGTGCAGACCGAGAATAAGGATAAAGAAATAAGAATAGGGGGAACATTCAACCTAGGTAATTTATTATCAAGATAACGATAAGTTCGCCACCATTTGTTTCTGAACCCATGACGGTGATTTCATATGGTGTATAATGAGAGCTCCGTAAAAAACTAAAGCGTGTTTGTTCATTGGCTGATAGATAACTTGGAATGCTTCAACGGGGTACACGCGATAACCAGATTTCTGTCGGTTTTGCAGTTTTACTGTTGACACTCGTTAGCCATTTGGGGAGGTGCTCCGAGAGCCGAGTGTGCAGTGCCCTCACTGTAAGGCCAACTTACTGTAAGCCTCGGGCACAATTAAATTCATAACGATTGTATCTTTTGATGAATGTAGACAACGAATCTTAACATAAAACCGAAAGATTTGAGGTTGGTAACTGTGATCGCTATATCAGTCCATGGTCCACAG
Source organism: Paragonimus heterotremus (assembly GCA_013368495.1). NCBI lineage: Eukaryota > Metazoa > Platyhelminthes > Trematoda > Plagiorchiida > Troglotrematidae > Paragonimus > Paragonimus heterotremus. Next base: position 44,539 of record LUCH01004619.1, on the reverse strand, counting down.
TGATTACCATGACGTGTACAAATGTTCGCAGCTCAAACTCAATGAGCGTTAGGTTTGTGATCGACTGCGATCCCAAATAGCCAAACTTTTTCGGTTGGATGCATGTTTTGTACACAGATTGGAACCATATCCACCGTTTACTGTAATGACTATCGAATTGCACTACAGTCAACTAAAGGAGGATCGTTGTGTGTATGGGATCATGTGAATTCTTCATCGCGACACTAAAATGTTTCAGTAGAGGTCGGTTAGTTGATGAACGAAAGACATCTAGGAAAACGTCAACCGTTTCACCCCCACTAATTCCTCTTCTTCCAACATCAGTAAATCCTCTGAAACAACAGACTGAGAAAATAGTGTTCGCAAATAATGGAGGGTTGTCAATGATGTGACTATTCGCGTGGGGAAAACTTCCAGCTACGTTCAGTGTACGTCAGCTGTTAATAAATACAGCACTCAGCTTAACGGGCCCCTATATTCAGTTCTTCAGCTTTAAACAAAAAGTTATGAGTTGACGGGTATTTTCGAAGCAATTACAAACCTTTTCCCAGTTAGTGGAGCCTAAAATTATCTGACATCTTTTACACATTACTTTTGCACGCGTTTGTACATACCACTTTTGTGCCTTAGTTTATGGGCACACCATCATTTCTTCGAACTTCACCAAGTATCATAACAACAAAAAAACGGAAGTTTCCGCGCACTGTCTCTTTCCTCTCGGTTTCGTTGCGTTACTGGCTGTTAGAATACTTGCACAATGAAGGGTTTTAGCCTCACAGATATTCATACTTCTTAACGTCCAACTTTCTGTGTCACGTGTGAAATCATTTTTCCGATATCGTCCGATTCTACTACTTAGTGCTGTCCTCTTTTTATACGTGGTGTTTCTTCAACTTGACGGATACTAACTTGTCTGTGAGTCATTCTAGTCTTATTAGTATGACTTTCACTTCCATTTGTGCATGTACATTTACACCTCGTTGTACTAGTTACAGGTTTCTAGCGATATCATACGCCTGACTGCTTGTCATTTAGTTCACTAGACCATTACAAATTAAAACCAAATGTTCCATATGACTATCGGTCCCTGGACCACAAACATAAATGCGAGTGTAACGGTCTCATTACCCGTTGTTGTAGAATTTCTAACACGATCTTCCAGCACCGATCATGGTGAGTAAATCCTTATAGCTAAAAGTGTTTCAACCGAATCACAGCGCCAAACATTCAGTGGATTCCGGTGATAACCCCCTCTTCTTTGGCTCTCCTACCGTTTGACAGTAACCAGTAGACCGAACCCAGGAAAACTCTTAATAAATCGTTGTTAATAAGACTTGGTAATCGATAATACGACGCCGCTATATTAGACGCATACGGTCGGTAGCCCAACTAGTCACAATGAACACGTTAACGTATCAAGTCCCATTGATTTAATGGCAAGTGCATGCAGCTAAAACGGTCCGGAGTTGTAGTTAATGAAACGTAGAAGAAGTAAATTCTTAAAATCAGTCATGGCCAATCAGAGAGCAGCCGAATAAGCTAATTTCTTTGGCAGTGCATATGTATCAGTAGCAATCAATTGGCACCGTGAACGGGAATAACGTATTTCAAACTAAAAAACGGCACGAGGCTTGTAATCCACATAAAATGCGAACTTCTGTCCGTGAAACATTTGAAACTGCTATTTGTAGAGTGCCGGTAAATTTGTGCAGAATAACTGACTTAGTGTTGTATTCTGAGGCATCTGCCACAATAATTGGTTTCAATATTGGGTCGAAACAAGTTGCTTTGGAAAATACTCCGTGACCATATGATTTACTAGTGCACTAACATTCAAAATACGAAACACAAAGTCGACATAATAATTTATAAGACCTAGAAATGAGAGAGGAGGAAGCTTGTCCGTTGAACGGGGGTATTTCCATTACACATTTTGTCATCTCTGGGGCTATTCTACAACGTTCCTGATTAATAGGGAAAACCATATAATGAATACTTCCCACGGAGAAATAATATTGTCAAGGCTTAACATGCATAACTATTCACCAATGTGTTTGGACGTTGAAGTAAAATGCAGCTGACTTTCAAACGTAGCACTAACGACGATAATGTCATACAAATAAGACATGCCAGTTGATGATGTGCTGAGAAATCGCTGGAGCACATTTTAAAGCGAATCGCAAGCGATTGTATTAATGCACTCTGCGGTGTGATGACCGTTGAAAAGTGTTCGCTGCATCCGTCGACTATTCTTCGTAAACAACCCCTAGAATTTCTTGCAGTGACTATTGGGCGCATCAGGGGGTGTTAACAATACTTTAGAGTACTCCTGAATGGGTTACAAGCAACCGAAAATAGTGTTAATCAGCGACCCACGTCTGTTGTGACCGCAAATTGCACTTGGCCCTGAAAGGTGAGTATTCCTGAACATCGAATATACAGTGTGAAACTAAACAACCACAAGCGCAAATGCTATTTTGTACGGCTGTTCCTCGATCTACGTTGACAACAGCGCATTACCGATGGCTGCTGACAGATCCCGTACTGTGCATTTACACGTTCTCAATCGTCGCCTCTAGCTCCTAGTTTTTATGGCACTGAGAACCATTCTTTACTTTCCAAACGCTAGATTTGTGCCATACTCATAAACGACACAGTGTCATGTACCACGTCTCAAAATAAGCATTGACGTCCGTTTTTCCGGTTAAAGAAAGCTACAAAACCAAACGTATTTCGCTGGTCTTAGCTTGTGTAAACGTAGTCCGATTTGGGAACCCTCATATGAATTTGTTATGCCTACGCATGTTAAACCCACGTACCATTTGAACTAAGCCTCGAAAGAAATCCCGCTGTCCGATCGACAGTCAAAATCTATCGTGCTGTTAGGTGTTGACTATGCTGTGAGAAATAGGGTTTAAACTACTGAGCTCTACTGAATTATCACTAACTGAGCGGCTTCATTACTTTTTATTCTTCTTCATGGTTGTGTGGCAGTTAAGCATCAGTGTGAACCACTTAAATATTGCTGTCCATGACGATGATGATGATGATGAGCGGCTTCATAGTGTTCGTGCTTCTGCTTTAAAAGCTGTTTAACCACTTCAATTGGTAGACATGAGAAATGCGAATTCCAATTTCACATTTAACTTTCACTCCACTTATATATTTATAGTAGTATACTTTTATCCTTTATTTCAAGTAACTGCTTGCGACAGCCGTTCGGACTCAAATCTATTCGCTGATGACTTCCATAAACTTTTAATAAGCCTCCAGCAATTGAATTCTGTCCGACTTGATCAGTTCTATTCCGTTTCCTATCACAGTGTACCAAGGTTGTGTATACGATTAACAATAACTCTTTATATATATATATATATATATATATATATATATATATATATATATATATATATATATATATATATATATACGTAGTTAAAAACACTAGGAGTGCGAATGCAAACTGGTTTGTGTTACATAATACAGGACGGACAAGGCACGCAGACCGCAAGTGTGAGAAGTCTGATAACCAATCAGTTAGAAAACAGAAATTCGTTGATCTAAAGTGACTTGATCGCCAACGGCTAGTAAGACGATCAGGTTAACGCTCGTCTGCACTTGCCCAACAAACGAAGTGGAGTATTCTCAGAACCAGGGGGTAGTGTGAACGAATCGGAAACCGTACAGATGCTCAGTAGGATATCGACCTCAGAAGGGGGAGGGGTGTTGTACAATAGGCAGTTTCGTTGTGAGTAGTATACTACTCACAGGCGGTATTTAGAAACAAACGAGCACGCTCCCAAAACCAGGAAGACGATGGGCCAGAAGAAACTATCGGGATAGCGTGTATGCGCTGTGGGAGAAAGTTCCACCAAGGCGAATGACAACGTACTGTCTCCCAATGTACGTGGATGCACGTCAGCTGTACAAATGAGTTTACGCGTTTGTGGTCCCCTCTTTAACTACTTGTACGGGAGTTCGCGCAATAAACGAATTCGCAGGTTGAACGTCTTTTGCGGTCACAACACGCTAATGCTGTTTATACCACAAGATAAGACGTCTGTCCATTAAGTAATCAGCACCACTGAGTTACTGAACTAACTGCGGTATCCTGAGTTGTATATGTGTAACGTGTTTCCATTAGAGCATACTCTCTGATCAGAGAGAGGGAGTAGGGTCAATATATCAGTGATATTATGCAGAGAAGTTTTTGATTATTGCGTGAGTTTATTTCATATTACGTTCAAACAGGCTGGCGTATTGTTACTGTAGTTATTCCGGTAAGCTTAATTTCGTCCAATCCTAAGTGCGCGATCCGACCGCAAATCGAAATTTAGTATTCCAGCTTCCCTCCGAAGTATAGGTGTTACAAACCTACGTGAATGTCACAGCAATGTCCTTAACAATGCCAAACAGCCATCACCCTCACTTGGGACATGAGCAGAAACAAACAGATTCTATTTTGTTATTGCTAAAAGACAGGTGTATTCTTCAATGGTAGTCGGCCGATTACAAATTAACGTTTGAAACGTCCACGGTTCTCTAAATATGCTGTCCGGAAAATTAAGGTTAGCTTATCAATACATTCACCCGATATCAAATCCTTTCCTGTACACTACCGGCCAACAAATGTCGAGATTGATTAAGATTGGTTACTATCGCTACTGCACAAAATTAAAATTGCACTGGAGCGTAGTCAGGTTTTAACCTTGTTGAACTCGAGGAGTGAGATTGTGTGTGGGATAAACCAATTTATGCGCACGTCATTACTTGACCAAGCTAGTCTGGCTGGAGGTTGGGTGAAAACCACGGTGACCGAACATTTGCGACGTGTATTCGCGTTTCCTACAAGGTGCGTGATTTTCTGAAGAAAAATTTTGGCCCCGTGCACAGCACGCAGATAATCCAAACGTTCTGACTTAGCAGTTTCGAATTTTCGGAAGTATGCGACACGTGAAGAACGCAACTGAAGGCAGTGGCAGTGAGATACGAATAACTGTAAAAAATATCATTGTCAACGCATGTGCGAACTCCAACCGTATCACAACAAAGTAACTGCTTGCGATGTGATGCAGGCACTTAGAAGCACGCCAGAGGAAAGTCTCAATGTGTCACAGTTTCGAATCCACCGCCAGCACGCTTTTCAGAGGTTCAGATTAGGTCTTAGAGGGTACAATGTTTAGAACAACCGCGAATAGGTATTGTAGATAAACGCATCACATGACAATATATTGACGTTAACATTTAAAAAACGGTAGTCACTGCCTGAACGAATCACAAGTGAATGGGCTATTTTCTAAATCCCATTACTGGCCAAAAGAATGGAGGCAGGACGTGTGCATGATCACATAAAGGTCGTCATATTTACGCATGGATCGTATTAGAATAACCAACGAGGTGAACTAATAGCGACAGTCGATTCAAGCATAACCGAAAATAAACCAACCAGATTGTTTCAGTGAGAAGATTGACAGCTTGATCTAACAAATCCGGCTCAGTCAGATCGTACACCAGAAGGCACTCGTATAACTTCGTGGCCGCAGATTTGCGTACCTACAATTACGAGAGAAAATCAAGCGGACTGACTGGAACGAGAATTTAAACAAAAAACTGCACAAACGAACGTAGAATTATGTCCGAAAATAATTCAGCAACATCCATTAAAAAAACCCATCGTCCTCTACTATTACTCCAAAAGTTATAATTCAGGTATCGAGGCCGATAAAGTACTAAAAAGTGGCCGGATCATGAGAATCGCGGCCAACATCGAACATCAGGCGTACTTTGCTCCCCAAACCGCAGAACAACGTGAATGTCATTCACGATGGATGGCGTTATAACTAATGAACACTCAAACTGCGATTTCTCATCGTCATTGGCACAATAGAAATAAAAACAGTGAGAAAATTTGAATCAAATGTTGTGCCTCGTGATTCCATTCAATGCTGTGAAGAAAATAAATGCCCAATAATAAAAAAAACTATCTGGAAGATTCCAAAAATATGAACGAAATTAGGGAAATACGAAGAGACTGACGTACCACAGGATAGCGATGTCCGAGTAGTATCAGTAGTATATACTTGGCGCGTTTTTGGATGGGCCCTTCAAACTGTAACATCCCACCAAATCTAGAATAAAAATGGGTATTAATACGCAGAAAACTCGCAGAATCAGAGTTATGGGACAACTTCTAGTACACACGGATTGTCTTGGAAATTCGTTTATTCGGATTACATAACTGCACACAACGGTTGGTGATGTCACTAAACTAGGCGCAACCCTGATATTCGGGAACAACAAAAGAATGAGAAATATGGGGAGTGTGCGAAATCAGATTAGTGAATAAAAGGGACAGAAAGTAAACACTACGAACCAAACCGAGAAACCAGTCGAAATATCTGCAACCAACCGACTGGTTTGTCAATCGTATCTAATTCAAAATAACCCAATCCTAATAAAAAGTAGGCTACTCTATACGTTGTGTATTGACCAAAACGTTATGTAGCACTGCTGCCTGGTACCATTGAACTGTAGGTTATCCTTGTTCAAGTAACAAGAGATTATTTAATGAGCAGGTAGCCAGCAAGCCAACTTGAGTCCGGAAAGTGGAGTACAAAACTCGGTTCATTAGTTGTTACATTGTCAAGAACATTTGTGATTACAAAATTTGCGGTTTTTCTTGAAGACGACCTGTATAAGCGTCAAAAAACAAAGACAGAACGACTAACAAAAGTTCGAGGAACAGAAAGAATAAGACTCACGCATCAATAGCTGCTTTAATGCGATGGACGTCTCGAGCGGATTTTGTTTGCAACCAGATGTTCTCAATGAGACGTAACATAATCGGGCTGCGGTAATGTGAACGTGAAGGAAAATACGTGAATCAAAAGAGAGGAACACCCAACGACAGTGTATAATAATGCTAAGCTAACAAGTATGTGAAAAAGTGGAGTAAGTAGAACATGAGGAATTTGATTTTAATCGAAAGCTTTAATTCTCACCAGCAAATGAAGAGTAAAATGCATGACATAAGGCATAGTTCTAGAGTTTCATAAGAGCATCAAGGCCAAGAAAGACTACAGAGTGGCACATATATGTCGAAATATGAAAAATCGACGAATAGCCACCGAGATCTCCATCAGAATTAAAATAAACGTGGAGGGAAAGTATATCACTTACATTCCATGAGGTTCAGACTCAGAGAATATAACCAATGAAGCAAGAAATGGCAGGTTAGAGGCCTGAACATTGGGAAATAAACGTACTCGCTGTCATTCGAGATATACCAGGCCAAGCAGATGGAATGCTCACCACTGCTCCACAGCCCAGGTTCTAAAGTCGCCATCGAGAAATGACTTATTCTATTCAATGATCGTTGCTCTTTCTGACGGTATTTGCCCGACAACCTTGGTAGGTGTGGGAAAAACTCGGAACGGTTTGTGATTCAAGAAAAAGTTAGGAATATAATGTACAAGTGTAAACTGGAAGAACAGATGATGATGCTTTTGGGGAAACGGACGGCATGTGAGCAGTGTTGAACTTGACAGAGGATCCATAAAGGCACAAAATATTGTGTGAGAAATGCTCGTATCGTACAAGCTAAACCAGTAGCAACTAAAACGTAAATTAAATTCAACCAGAAAGCAGAGCGTCTAGCAATATTGCTAAAAAAAAGAACGAAAAGAGAGCTAATAATTCAAACTTGTCTTCGCAAATACCACTAGACTCATGCCTCCCCGTCCGAAAAAAGAACAAAAACGTAGCCTTGCTGAACACTTTGTACAACAGTGAATTTAATAAAACCTAGAAGGTAATAGGCAAACCGTTAGGTCCACTGAGAACGGGAACAAAAGCAGTTGATAATTTAAACAAAATCACCACAACGTACAGTCGTGAACAAAACACACCCCACTAACCATTAGTGTTGGTCAACAATTTACCTGAAGTTTCAGCAAGTAAAACTTTCCCTCACTGTAAAAAACACAAGAAAAACGATACAAAAGAAGGACAATCCGTTGAGATCTGCCAAATGTTCTTCCCACACGAGGGACGTTTCCAGATCTCGAATTTTTGCATTTTTGTTTATGTCACGTTTTAAACCGGAGTCCCCACGTTGTTATTTAGGTCAACAGAGCACTTGGGAAGTTGAACCAGGAGGACCGTAAGTGCATGACATAAAAAAGCCTCTACTCCTCAAAGCCAGAGTGGTATTCGTGAATCTGGGACAACTCTGGCGAGAGACAATAATAAGTTTTGGTTTGAAGGATCACGTATATTTAACGGCCATAAGGGTTGTGCTAATCTACGGCTACAAAAAAGTCCACCACTCAGACCGAGACGTTAGGTAATATTCTGACCATCGAGGTCTACGTTCGGATTATCGCATCAAGCGTAATCAACGGGTGAGCAACAATGAAATTAGGAAGCCGACAGTTGGTAGCAAGTATCAAGTAAGTTTATTCGCCCCATCTTTAGGCATGAGAATAAATAATTAATTCGAATATGGAGGATCTTAGCTAATCGTCTGCCATGTGTGAACGCTTTTTGACAGCGCCGCAGCCGACTGGTATTAAATGCAGGTCAGACAGCCGAAAGACCGGAGTATAGGAATTAAGTCCTTCGTCAAGCAGTTGACCGCTGTAGGTCGAGGTAGGATCCCAGCGACTTACACAATCGGTAGATAAAGACATTAGGATGGATGGCGGTTAATCAAACTCGGTGAGGTAAATGTTGCAAGTAACGAAAGTTGTCGCTGAAAACGCCTTACTTTCACATGCAACTCCGTCGTTTGTTCGCAAGGCGTAGGCGCCGTCATGTTAGATATCTGAGAGTAGGCATTCTTAGTATTTATCCCTGTTTTTACATTTCTTTTGCTTTCTAATTAAGGCCTGTTTTCTCGCTTCATAGTTGTATAGCAGTTAACATCGAAGTGAGCTACTGATATGTCACTGTCTACCATGATGAGGAATATGGTGAACCACGTGTTTAAGTTTTTACACGCCATCAAACAAAGGTTATACCGAAGTAGATTTAGCTGGTTGCAATACATGATTTAACCAATAGTAAATGCTAACTCCAAGTACAAAGGAAATAACAAAATTTCGAACGTTGTACAAGCGGTATTGCAATGGTTCATGAATACTGCTATCGAAGCAGGCAAAAAAGGTATGCATTTAAATAAACAAGTTCACCACAAACCTGTCTCTTTCCACGGCAGAGCAAATCACAGGATTATTAAGTAGAAAATCGACGAATTTGAACCACGGGACAATAATGCTACAAAGAAAGTGATGTTAAAGCCACTGACAAAATAACGAACCGTTCATCATGTGAGTAGGTTTCAAACACCTGTTCTACTACTGCTAAGAAATCATGAATGAACACGATGTCCTGTTCGTGGAGGAGAAGATAACTGGCAAGGGCTTCTCTGCTGCAGATTACCTGAAATGAAAACACGTATTTGGACGGATTAAATGTAGGCAAAAATCTGAGAAAACGGTTGGCTAGTAGAAGTGACAATTTATTTCGAACCTACGACAGCAGAGACCCCGCTGATTAGGCGAGCATAAAGATAGTAAAAGCCGAAATTGTAACTCGGTAGTTTGTCTCGATAGCACAAACAACGTGATGTTGATTACTTGATTTAGAAGTTAGGTCCCATTTTTCTCTCTCCTTCGTGCGATAATTCGTTCAGCATAAGCGTAAGCCTCATATACAATGGCGGTGATGATAATAATCATAGATAGCTATCAGACGTTTGGAAATTATTCAGGAATAGTTCACTAACCATTTTAGAATTAATGGTTAATTTAGATTAACGAAAATCCCCTCCACTATTTAGGTGCTGAAATGTGATGAACCCGCGGCGGCTCAGTGGTACATACGTACAATGTCAATCAAACGGCCGTCAGTGTACTTCACGACTAACTCGACTACTACGAGGAGTAGCAGAGGAATTCTAGTTAGTATGAATTCAACATCACTCAAAACTGAGCCGCAAGCTTAGCATTCCACAGGTGTATGAACCAGCCCCATTCATCAGTAATCAAGTTATTGTTAAACAGGTTAGTGATTACTGTGACTTCAATTTGGAGAGAGGTCTTAGTTGTGGAGTCATCAACTGCAAATAATAGGACAATTATTGTACCCTTAAAGGCGATCGGACAATCTGAACATTACTCGCGAGCGAATGTGGCAGTGTCTGTATATGATAATTCAGTCGTGCTTATGTGAGGTCAGTGACGCAGTTGGTAGCACGGTTGTTGCATGCAAGCGTGACCGGAAATGTATTCCAGGTCGTATCAAGGATAAGTCTGTAGGAATGGGAAAGCTGCAGTTAATTATGACTGAAGATGAATTCATTGCGATCATTGTTATTAATAATCAGATTCACATGCAAACTGCTTGATTACAGTTGCGGCTGCTGAAATGATAAGGTTACTCGAGGCAAGACAAAGTAATCATTTTTTGAAAAAAAATATTGTGTTATCTTTAGAAATTAGCAGCTAGAAGTATGTAAACAGGTAAATTTTCTGGTTTTTCTTAAAGATCTTCGAGGTGAACATTTTGGGCATATCATGACGAATCAAAAATTCCCGATTCCGTGAGCCTCAGAAGCCGAAGTGATCGATGCAGACAATGATTGATCACAACTTAAAAAGAAAGAAGAGATTGCACTTATTTCCCACATAAGGTAAACGATAACTTTCTTCTTTGTAGCCTCTCAATCAGAGAAAACCATGGGTCAATGAAAGAAGACCAAAAAAGAGTCCGGCGCAGAAACTGATGTTACAGACAGCGCCTCCTGAGCAGAGGTTTTCAATCAGTACACTAGCAAGCGCTAGTAATAGATCCGCCCGGAAATTACACTACTCGAGTTGAAACAAACGCGCGCCAAGTTTGAATCAACCACGGTCCCGACTACTCGCCAGTACCATGAAGTGTCGTTTATTGGTTTTAATAAGACTAGAACTTTCAACTTAACTCAGAAGTCCTCATCTGGGAGTTATCGACTGAACCGGCAGTAACTATGTGCTTAATCGGAAACAGCACATACTACGAGCAATATTCACAGGAGAAAAAAGGTTCAATGTTCAGACATGCTAATCCGGTCGGTCCCATCGTGTGACTGATTGTCAATACAACACAGCTGCCTCATGAGAATATGGATCACAGTTCAAAGCCGGTCCTGTTGAAAACGTGTACGACTAAACAAAATTCAATAGGAGTTGACTGGAGACATTCTGAACACAAAAGTTGTGAGCGAACGTGAGTGGTGTCCAAATTGAAGTATGCGCGCGTGTTTGAAGCAAGACAAACCCAGATGTTAAGAAATTAACTAGCGCAGTCATTTTGAAACGTAAGAAAACAATCCTTTGTTGCAGACTGAAGACCAATCCTGAACAAAGATTTGGGTTACTGTGTGAAAGCCGATTTTGAATGCATGCGCGAAAGACCAAAAACCAGATGAACGAGGACAAAAATACTGACCGTATCTTCAGTTAAACCCCCCACGCTGACAGTCAAACCCAAGATGATCCGGAAGCGGAAGTCTGGGAATTCTAGTAGTCGGATAAAGTTGGGGAATACCTGGCGTGCCGATCGCCAAACGAGCTTATCGCACTCCTCTCTAAAAAAGAATTACAAAAAGAAGCAGTCTCTCAACGTTGCGGCTACAGTGAATACTACATTGATTAGATAGCCATTCACAAACAAGACGAACAGAATAGCGATTTTCCAAATAAAGCGAACGCTGAATACAAAATATTGCGATTTCTAATCGACTACTTGGAAAACCAATTCAACAGGAAAGTAGCTGGCGCAGAAAATACCATGGAGTACGCATACCCATGTTAACAGCAGGTCAAACGTCAATTATTCTCACCAAAGGGTAAAGTAACATATTCCCGGCACTCGCGTAAAAAGGTGAGGTAATTGAATGCTACCGGGCGCGTCCCCAGGCTGCAGATTAAGGAACGGCCTCACACGTGGAGGTTAACTACGAAATAAGTGGGGTTCTCCCAGAGAATAACCAGTCGAGGACAATGGACAGCAGTACAAATGAGGCGTGGTAAGTTCACGGTTGACAGTCGGTTCTCTCATAAAATGCCATGTAAGCCCTTCGACGATGATACGAGATGGGTTTCAGATGCCCATGATGGAAGTACATGGGTTCTCGACAACATGCTGTCCGTACCAGATATGGGAATCTTCGGTCTCCGGCCTCTGACAACAGGAGGCAAACATCCTAACAGCTTTGTTGATCTTAGACTTCCTGAGTGGACACATCTATTACATCAGATCCGTTTTTGTTGGTGAATCCTCGAACTGCTGCGCCGATTCTGTCGCAACCTCTTGCACGGTGCACTGGACATCCTGGATGGATGGACTACATCCGAAAGGTGTACGAACCAAACCACTACTGGTCACCGGCCCACAAGGGACTGTGAACTACGTGCTCTACTGCCTTGTGTGTACAGTTTCTTTCAAACCGAAGACTCCGGACGTGACCTTTCAAATCAACTTCCTTTCTCAGCCTAAACAACCGAGAACTGTTCTGCCCTTATAGTTATAAACTTAAACATATATTAGTTATGGATTTTGGCTTGTCTTTCTATCATAGTTATAAGACCGAAGTGTCGACGGCCGGCTTTCCCCCCATGTCACATTTTACTGCAACAACTCACTTTGCCTCACCTCCCAGTCTTTTAATAAACAATTCACTTGGTGACTCCCAAATCTCGTTTCTAGACACACAACAGAGACTCGTCTCATTTGCTACTCGAGACGGAAATCGTAGCCATAATGATACTACGTCAAACCCGATGTGTCTTCGCCCTCCGGACACTATTTACGCTTGCCGCCTACTACGTTTGAACACTTGTGCAAATAGGTCAGCAGGAAGCCCTTGTACGTACTGTGGAGACGTTCGCCATCGATTCATGTTGTCTTGCTGGAGCACGGTTTCAAGATTCTATCGCAATACAACAACTTCTACCTCGGTCATTCGCTTCACCACGCGCTTACACTGTGCGCTGGAGGCCCTGGGGCTGCAGCCACAGGTCAAGCTAGTGTTGGAATTGCCCTGAGCACATACGCAGAAAAGGCGCTGCCTGACTGGATGCCTGTCGGAAACCACCTTTGCGCTGTCAGAATCGAAGATACGGTTGCAGCATCGAGAGGTTTCCATCACAAAAGCCGTATGATTGTTTTTGAGGCATATGCCTCCTCAGACTGTAACTCAAACGCAGTCAAAGATAAATTTTATCACCAGCTCACTAACCATCTGTACGCAGCACGGTGTACGGATATTGTAGTACTGGCAGAATACTTGAACACCCGAGTAGACAGCGTGAGCACTGAAGAGTGCAATTTGGGTAGCCCACATTCTTACGATAGTCGTCCAACAGACAACGGTCAACTTTTATTGCAGCTCTGTACTGATAACGGTCTATTTCTAGCAATCAATAATTTTCGACGTCCTAGGCATCAATGCACCACCTGGCGACTTCTACTGCTGAGTCAGTGGTGGACAAACATTGATGACATAGTTGTCAGCTGTCGGTGGCGTTTCTGTTTTCAAGATCACAGGTCAATCTGGAGCATACGCGTGGATTCTGATCAAGCACTGATAGAGATCAAGTTCGATTTGAGTTTGGGTGGGAAGCCACTTCCTCGTCAGCCACAAATTGACGTGTCTAAACTAGCAGAGACATAAACGTTTTACGCGTACCAGAGTGCGCCTGTCTTCAGTTTAAGACCCCACCCACCAGACGACCTTGAGACAAACTGGACATATAAACGGCATGCAATGTACAAGCATGGTACTGCTTCGTGTGGTACTACTGCGCGTTCAGCTGGTTGTCTATGCGATCACTGAAATTTCTTGACGCTCGCCAAAATAGTCCACTCATCGGCTAGTATAATTTTACCCGCAGGGCTACTCGCATGGAACTCCGGAAGCACTTTCGAGAGGATCGCGAGACCTGGTGGACACAACGCCCTATCAAGATGGAACAAGCCGCTGCCGCCGAGAATTATCGAAAGCTTTCCCATCTCACCCAACCAACTGGTAACATGAAACCAAGTGTGAACAAGGAAACCTGAAAAGCCAGTGGTGAGTCTATTCGTAACTTGCAACTATGCCTAGAACGTTGGGTTGAACCGTTTGAACACCAGTTCAACTGGCCAACCGCGCCATTGACTATGCCTTTCGGCTCTGCCTATGTTCGTTAGTCTGTTGAAGTTTGTGACTTGTAGGAAACAGAAGTCTCACTTTAGATAAAGTTATTAAAACGTCACGGAGCACCAGGAAGCTGCTCCAAATGACTGGAGTTTGTTTAACATCGTCCCCATTTTCGAGAATAACTCATGCACTTCGTATGCAAACCAAGGAGGGATTAGCTTGATTCTTATTGAATTAAAGTTGTTCACAGTCACTGTACTTCGTAAACTAGGGGAAACGCAGCAAGAACATATTCGTGAATAGCAGGCTGAGTTTCGTTCCGGCCGCAGATGCATTAATCACAATTTTGAACTTCGTTTAATGCTTAACCTCCGCTATTCGAACAGAAAGTCAACAATTGTCTTTTTGGACATAGAGAGATTCAGTTGACAGATCTGCACTCTGGGACTGTCCATCGAGAGGAGGTGTGCCTAGGAAGTATGTGAACATCCTGGGGGCAACTTGGCTTCAGACCTCAGGCAGGGTTAGGGCGCATGGTAGCGTAACGCCGACCCTTAGCACCTCAAGTGAGGTGCGACAAAGTTGTCCAGTCTTTCCCTTCGCATTCAATTTTGCAGTAGACGAGATCTTAGAGTGTGCCCTATCATAATGGAATTGCTTCCAAGCACCCGACTTCGAGGCACAGAACATGCAGACGACATCGCTCTAATCTGAGAGCTCGCAGAGAGTCCAGCACATTTTAAACAGACTAGGGGCTTCAGTTTGTTAGTTCGGTAAAGTCTTTGCATCTACTAAATGCAAAGTGCTGTTTGCAGGAATCTGCGCCGGCTCTCACTATTAGTGGTAGAGAGTTGACGGTATCCGAAACGTTCATGGGTCTTGGGAGCTGTATAAGCGTTGGTGGAATGCCTTCTGAGATCATGAATCGCATACAAAGGCACGGATAGCGTTTGCCAACCTACGTCATAATCGGGAACGTTACATGTTTACCCTAACGAAGTGATTGTTAAACCGGTTAGTGGGAAGTATAAACCGATCCATCTGTTACGCTTATTATTTTCAAAGTCAACTGGTCGGATTGACTGAAGACTATATAGGTCCTCTTAAAACAATCGCCCTCTCCGATCTGGGTAAGCTGGTAGTATTTTATTCGTGAAGCGACTGTAAGCCATGACACTACCTCGTCCTCATACTCAGATGTACAACAATGGTTGATGCTGGTGGCTAACTGTCGTTAAACCATGGGGGGAAAAGGTACAAACTGAGTCTTGATGTTCACCTACAAACCGACAATTCATGGCCGGTTTCATCCAGGTTGAGATAGTCCGAACGGAGGAACGAACCCGCTACCCTTTGAGCTACGAGCCAAAGCTCTTATCCGCTCGGCGATCACTTCTATAAGCATCGTCTGTGACAGGGGAATTTGTATAATTGAACCATAACTTTCTTTCACTCCGGGTCAATTTTAAAGTGAGCACCACGAATCATTATGAACTCGATTTTGTTCCCTTATGGCCGGGTATAGTGAAAACCAGAAATCCGAAATGGACTGTTTCTATCCACATAAACAGGGTGAATGCAAGTTAGGAAGAAAGGGCTTGAAGCCCAAGTTTCGCCATAAGAGAAGGGAGTGGAAATGAGGCTCAACAAATAAAAACCCTTGATACATATATAATCTATCAACAGAAAGCGTCCACACAAGACAGCGTGTTCGGCGGTTATGCTACTCGCTGAGACATTAATTAACAAAAATTCGACCAACTGACGTTTTTCTATTGGCAATCGTTTCATCTACATCTTGTGACATACACTGACGCACCACTTTACTATGAATATTCGCAATGAACTGCACAAGTGGCTGTCCCTGGTCCGGACAGCAGTTTACGAGGTGGTTGATTCGCAACTAAATACACAACGTAATCAGAAAATAGAACGCCAGTTCACGAAGGAGATGAATCAATAGTACTACCGATGTAGGCTTGACATTAATCACAACATGCCATGCTCGAAAACGTTTTCAATCAGCAGCGTGGATGGTCACGAATCCTCCTCGACAGATGACATCTACCAACCATGTTCAACGGTGAAGTCAGGGTCTTTGTAGCCCATAGCTGCGGCATCACCTGACAGGCTTGCGTTTTTTTTTTCAATCGTTAGTGAACAATGCTTTATGCGACGAAAGCTCCGTTTGCATACTCAGCATGTGACCCAACTAGAGCACTGTGCGTTTCCACTACCTCGGTTCAATAGAAGGGTGTGTATAACGGAAACCAGCTTCAACGGCTTAATGTGCACATTTACGAAGTTTGGTACCCCTTGTAGAAAACTTAATCTGATATGTTGCCTACCGAGCACAGTAATAAGAAATTGTGCAGCACAGACCTTAGGAAATAAGCTCCATTGCAATGTAGATGTGCTTCGAAAATACGGATACCCGGATCAAAATTCATAAAGCACATAAAGGTCATTCTGGCCAGTCATTTTAGCATCCGAAGTGTTGAGGAAGCATAGACTATGCGGCTTCCAACTTGAAAGGATTCACCAGCTGGACCACTCATTTACCGCGTTTGCCAACAAATCAAATAAACATTTGCGGCAGTCAAGTTACGAAGTTATTTCACTATGAGAACAAAGTTGGACTGTATTCTTAGGGGGGAAACAATGTTTGCGTGTTGATTTTCTTGTTAACGTGCAACGGAGTACATGGACTGTATAATGAAGTGTTTACCTAAAGCGTCAAGCAACACCATGGCTTGACAACGGAATTAACAGAACACTCACAAGTGCAACGACGTCACATCTGGTGACTTATAACCACCAAGCCGGCGTTGCAGATACTTTTCGCATTATTTACAATGTTCCATCACGCCGCCGAAAACTAGTTCAAAGAGGCACATTAGAAACAGCAGAGGCAGCGCAGATTACTTTGTAATACGTCGGCCTCAAATGTTCAGGTTACATATTTGATTGTACCCATGGGACAAGGAAAACAATATTTGATATAAGTATCGTTAAAAGCACAAACGGGTGCTCCCGGTGTGCAAGCTGTTGCAAAAAAAAACTTCGAGGCCCCGTTACTTCATCACGTGATTCAATGAGTGATGTAAGGCAGACAACCAATCCCGGATGTATTTCTTCCACCGCAGATTGAGAAGGTAAAGCCTACTAAGTGAACCATACTCAATATCATTGACCACCATTTTACCAGTGATTTCTATAACGACATACAAAATGTGCCCTTAAACCAAGGAAGCAGAACAACGTTGGCATAGGTTGAGGTCAGAACGAATGGAAGAGAGACTGCCAGAAATTTAAACATATAGAACTGTTAACAACACACTCAAGAATCCTACAGATCACATAAGTGGTATAAATTCAAGAGAAGTATATGAAAATAGATGGAATTTCTTCGCCAAAAGAAACTGAAAAGTACGTTCATGCAAGAATGGCGAAGTGTTATTCCCCGGGTACTAGTGCAGTGGAGTTCGGCGATCGTAATATACTACTGATACCGCGGCTATTCAGTAGCAAGCATATTTCTTGACAACCTACAAGCCACAAGAAGACTGCAAGAAGGATCATCAAGGTGCAGCATCACCCATAACAGTCCCTGCTACTCAATGGAACTGAGCACTGACATCTGTGGTAGCCGAGACTATCCGGGGCTGAATACTGCGTGCAAATGAGTGTTTTTGTGTCAGGTTTGGTTTACATGCTTAACCCGTGTATTGCTCTGTCTAATAAATAACCCTTGTGCCATCCGCGTTCTTGGATTACAACACTAGAATCGTTGGTGAACAAAATGCATCACTCAGAATGGCACTTTCTAGACTGATTATAAAGATATCGCGCGTCCGTTTTCACGTTTTCTGAGTAATGTTGTCGTTTTGTTTATGAAAACATGGAAAGCTACGTCTCACGTTTTTAAATTCTAACGAAAAGTGGGTTCTGTAGATAAAATTCATCAGAGAATGTAAAAACGAGTGGCCCTATAATTCTCGTGCACGGTGACTTTAGGAACATACAGGTGCAGTGCACAACCAGAATGTTGATTTACGGAAAAGAAACCAGAACGGAACGGATATCGATTGTGTACGATAAAAAACTGGCCGCATGTAGAAATGTGATAAACGACAAACACTGTCACTGTGCAATGCCGAAATACTAGCTTACTTGGGGAACAGCCTTTTCAAAGCATCCAAGTGAGGGAAATGAGGAATAGGGGGCCTGGAAAATATGACAAAAGACTGTTCTAACCAGGAGCCTATAAGCAATGTAAATAACGAACAGAAACTCAATAGGGTTACATGCTTAACTATTCAAAATGGGTAGAACTAGTCGACAGCGAAGTGAATACTGTAAAAAAAAATCTGGTTACAGAGTGGGCAAATATTTGGACACGAGCGCAAGGACTTCGACGACTGCGCGCAGGCAATCGTTACTAAACGGGCTCTCAAAAGGCGTTCAAAATTAATGGATGATATTAGTGATGAGAAACCTCAGTCAAAGTTTCCCGTCAACCCACAAGGGTATGTTCACAAATTGTCGCAGGCAAGACTTCTACATAAAATATTATGGTCACGACTGGAGTTTTGTTGTCCACGCCAAACGGCTTCAGTTTGAAAACTATTCAGCTGACTTCCACATCAAAGGTCAATTCGGAGAATTTCCAACCAGACTTAGTCAAGTGTTGTCATCAATACCAGCAAGCAAATATGACTCATAAAAGTCCTATTACAGCTAGACATTTTCAGGCTCTGAGAACTCTTCGCGAAAGTGACAAAATAGTCATGACGCGTCCGGACGAAAATGTAGGCACAGTAATTTTCGATAGAAAAGATTATGTTGACAAAGTGTCACAAATCCCTTCAGACGAAGGTATATTTCGCATGCCGGTTATGTAAAAGGACAAAACGATTCTGATTGGGGACCAAGTAGTCGATAGTCGGAAACAAATTTCGTAGCAATGAGCAATTACAGCAGCTGAGTTTGATTAATTCGATCGACCAGTCCAACCATCACTCTTGTATACAGACTCCCGGAAATCCATAAGCCAAACCAACTTCGATATGTACAATTCTCCCTATCACGCGACTGCAGTGATTAGCATAACAGCTTGAGCCAATTCGTCAGAATTTATGTCCCCGTAGCCTATGGGGCACTTTCGACTTTACTGCCAAGACCGAAAATATTGGCATTCACAATAAGCATACGTGTTCGTTAGACGTATTTTCACTATTCACAAACGTCTCTCTGTTAAGGACAATCATTGTAATTTGCGAATATGTCGAGCGAACGAATATCCACATAAGTATACCAGCACCAACCACTAGAGAGCTTCTGTCGCGCTGTACACTTAATATGCAATTCAAGTTCAACGACCAGTTGCATTGTCAAATTGACGGAGTTGCAATGGGGTCTGCCCTAGGTCCACTAGTAGCAGATATTTTCATGAAAAAACTGGAAAACCAACAGCTAAACCATGTTTCTATAGACAATACGTGGATGATATTTGTGCTCTGCTAAACTCGGACCAGAATCTAACCGATAGTGTACAAACACTCAATCAAACACATCTTTATAGCATATTCACTTCTGAACCAGAGTCGGATAACACGTTCCACCTTCTAGGTGTAAGCCTGAGAAAACAACTAAATGGAACTTCTCAACGCTCCAATAATCGCAAATCAACGTGGACTGGACAGTATGCACATTTTAATGGTTTTGTAATGCCCAAACAGAAGTGTAACCTTGTTCGATGTCTTATCAGTAGAGTCGGGAAAGTATGTTTCACAGGGGCATTAGGACAAGAATTAAAAACAATCGCTAATATGTAAAGGGAAAATGGCTATCCCGACCGCTGTATTACCCGGAACATGATCATAATTAAGTCATATGATCCGGTTAAAACTACGGAAGAGGAAGTCATCTTCATTCATCTGCCGTTCATGAGCGATATCGTGAAAGGAAGATTGAACCATCGACTGTATCAGATCCTTAGATGCACCCTCCCGCTGACAACATTAGGGAGCTGGTTCACTACTTCTCCCTTGATTACTTTGAGTATGAATTACAAAGTACCCGTCCTCGATCAAGCCATGCTTATGTATTCCTTCTCCCGCTGTTCTATAGCGAAATATGTAGGTCAGATGACTAAGTGTATGTCCAAATGAATCAAACATCATCTTGTCTGGTTTGCGTTCGGTTTGACCGAAACCATTAACAGCGCAGTAGTCGGATACCTTGCCGACACACACCACCACGTTGACAAAAAAACAGGTGATACAAAAGCTTAACCGATCAATTACACTGAATACACTTTTGTATGCATGAGAAACGAGCTAGGTCCTCACCTCAAAACCGAAGAAAGACAGCCTACCAGACGTAACTTACTGATGATGTAAAAGAGCTGCAAATACTTGACCGGCGACCCCGCGTGTTCGATCGATTTTCTCCAGGGCTTGCTGAACAATGCACACAACAGTCTCAAGTACACTGCGTTATAAAAAAGGATGAAAAAGCCTGAGTGGGCACAATAAGTTGTCTGTTAAATGCAAAAAACATGATCAAGTACTAAATGCACCTAAATGACCCGTTCAAAATTGAATTTCCTTAGGGGCTCTAAATGAAAGAAAACGCTTGATCAATCAAAAAACTGGTATAAACCCAAGCTAATGTTCGGTGTTTCCATTACGGCAGCCCGTTATTCCCCTGACGACTAACTAAATCAGCATACTACATAAACATACTGTACAGTACATATTATATGTCTTCTCAGAAACACCGAACAAACAGTGCAAAGACCTGTCACCGTTTCCAAGCGCACGCTCGTCAAGTATTGAATTCACGTGAACCATGACTAGAAAGAGTGACTGATGAGCTTAGACGAGTAGCTAGTAGTCAGGTTGAGATACACAGAAAGATTCTGAAATATGATACAATTACCACCTCGAGAAAGTATACCGCCTTACCTCCCTTATTAAAGCCCGTTACACTGTTTCATACTAATCAAATAGCTATATAATAAAATACTGAGTTGTAAACGACACAACAATGACAACCACGAACCAAATAATGCATCTGAAAGTTCCCGATTTTTACACCCAAATGATCAATTTATATAGTATATCCAAAACCCTTACATCCTGGAACAAAACTCACGATTGCAAGACAGCATACGTTTCCGCGAACAAAATCTGATTTTACAACGGTAATTTCGATGGATGAAATAACATTAACTTATTTACTGAGCATGTTAATTCACAACCAGAAAACATTGACAAAAAATTACAGAAACAGAAATGTGTCCAGAAGAACATGAACCACGCAGCAGTCACACACGTCAAATCGCTATGCAAGCTTATGCGTGATTATTATAAGGAAAAAACAGTACAATACGATCAATGTGAGGAAAAAGCATGCAAAACGACGTTCGTATGGAAAATCAAAAATACCTTATTTTAAATATGAAACTTAATGTCAGTCGACAGACTAAGCAACCACATGAACATCGACAAAACACAAAAACATCGACTTGTAGGTGGACACAAACATATTCCCACCTTATGATGTCGGATATGGCCATTAATATCATAACGTGTGAACAATACAGGCGCCTGCATGAAAAAGATCACCAATTATAAATTTAACTGACAGGCACAGATCAAGGTGGATAAATCGAGAACAAAAAAGACGTTTAACTTACAGATCCGGCTGAATATAATCCACAAGCTGATTGGTTGTTAGGAAGCTCAGAAACCTTCGCAGACATTCCATGGCAGTTTCACGAACGCTAAAATACAACGACGCAATGGTTAGCATTGGGGGTTAATGATGCAGCATACACAGCTCGAATGTCACCTAAGTAGAAAGGGAAGTGAAGTGGGTTTTGCCCATTAAAACACGTCATAAATACACTGCGCCATATAAATAAGTAAAAATGGGTTTTGCTGGACGGCTATCCTACAGCCTAGCTTAAATAAGGGAATAATTCACCATCAAAAAACGACATTACCAATTTAACCGAACAGGGTGCTAAACAGCACAAAGTGGTGAGGATTGAGAATGATTAGGTTTGCGAGAGGTAGGCAATGATAACCATTGCGCAAAAATAATCGAAAACAATCCACCAAAAAATGTATTTACGGGAAAATGATAGGCAGCCTGTAACCAGTGTTGCTCATCATTATCGTTGTGGACAACCAAAGTTTAGTACACAAGGTTGAAGCTTTCGTCAAACGCGTAGATTTGAGGATGAACAGGATAGACTAACGTGGAGTTGCGAAACGATCTAACATGTGAGACATATTCGGTGCCCAAATACCGACTATCTTCGGTAATGAGTTTGAACTGATTAAACCAACGCTGAAGTGACGTGCATCTTGTCATGTGTAAAAGTGAAGTGACAAGTTATGCGAAGATCTTGTGCAGGTAAACAAACTGTCGAAATTAGAGGCCAGCGCGAACCATAACATAGCACGTAAAAATATGCAAGGTTGACAGTAAAGAATGTGAAGAAAGAAAGTGGGCATTAACCTTCACACTAAACACAGGTGGGAGGCGCACCTCCTAATGAACCACTTAACGCAAATCATGTCATATCGGTCGATGATTCTGACTTCGACTGCATTGATCTGCTTTGTTCCACTGAACCAAGAAGATTGCAGACATGCAAACAAACGCCCGTACGCTATCGCAACTGTAATGTGATTCGCTCTAACGACCAAACAGCCATATATGATCGTCTTGTCTGATTTGCTCTGCGTCTTGTCTGCCATGTGTGGTAATCGTCTCGTACCATATATTCAAAGCCCCTGTAACCTACTTTTGATCCGGTTTTCCAATAAATGGTGTTACCACGTCCTTTCTCCGTCTCAGTTTTGAGTCAAGCGACTGAACGCGTGATAAAAGTGTCGATCTGATAAACACTTTATTAGGGTAACTTTTACCTTGTCTGCTAAAAGGGAAAAACATTAGTTTTCCACAGATAGTTTGAGTCATTAAAAGCAAGCATGGGATCACTACCTTAAAAATGCTACTTAAGCTTCAAAAGCCCAACGAAACCCAGTCTAAATGTTTCGCATGTCAACGAAGGACTTGTGGTACCCAAAACGTAACCTGATTCTTTAGCCGAAATCCAACTACACCAAAACAATTGCATCAATCTAATTGTCTACAAAGGCAAGAGTGGGAAAATTACATACTCCAGTAAGAGCGGGTGGAGAAATCGACATAATGCTGAAACAATTAACATGCAACCGATAGCCAGATTCATTTGATTGAATGTTAACAGGTCGACCTGACCGAGAGGTTTCCAGAGTTACGAAACCCACACCGACCCGTTATCACAAAACTGGGCCCCATGTGGTCCAAACAGCTAAGCGTCAACTAATAGTCAGAGTGCTAATCAAATTCGAATGGAGTTAATATGAAAGTTCGATATTTTGTATCGAGTTGTGCAAGCACATGTGTATACACTCGACTGCTTGCTCAACCGATGCACAGCGAGCGAACGCACCGGTCTACTGGGGTGACAGTCTATCATTTTCGGTCGCAAGGATGTCTACGAACTGTTCTCTAACCAGATGCTCGGTCTCTTTGTTGCGCATGGTGAAGACATGAGTTCAAACGGACTCCCTGACCTCACACCTACAGTTCGGATTTCGCTACTGGTGGCAAGCGTGTAGTGCAACTGGCACATTATCACAAATCAAATCAAGTTAGTAGATTCGCTCGATTAAGTTGGAGTCATTACCGTCCGCTTATCGAAAATAAACCAGCTTTCATATGACTCCAAACCCCCAATCAACCTCGGTCGCATGCTGCAGACAGATATTGCATACCTTGAATACAACCATGCAGGCGACGTCCACAAAGTGAACTACTTCTTACTTTCCGTTACCTTTAGGTTTATATGTTGCGCTGTTTCTCCCAATTCCTGGTGGCATTCGGGTAGCTGTTTGTCGAAAGTCAGTATTTTTGAGTGATTGACTGTTAATTGTTTGCGGTGTGCATGTGGTGAACCGAGTATCACAGTATTACAATCGCTTAGTCACTCACGACTTCAAGATGTGAGGTCTGGGATAAGGGGTCCCACAAAAACGGTGGGATTCTAACCTGTCTTCTGTGCAGCCTTCAAACTAACTCAACCTGTAAGCTGGATTCTTCTCTCGTCTACAAAACCTTAAAAAAGAACCAAGCTGGAAGTATAAGATATGTGTTCAAACTGTACGGTTGATGTGCCCTCAGAAGAGGGTCACAGTGCGCTACAGAACCTGTCACTCAGTAACCGTCGCACCTGTTGCCTCATCAAAAACGCACCACACAGTCCACCTTGCGTTAATGAATCTGCCAACACAACCCCTAATCAGAAAAGAGTTGCAACGTCAATCGAAGAGAGTGAGCGACTATCGCTTCCACGACCGATTGACCTGATCTGTGTTGATAACACAAATCACAACCCGCCAGCTACTGTGACACTATGCAGTAGGCCTGTTTACTCCTAGATCAATTAACAGGCCAGAATAATACCTAACCCTCAGTTAACCACAACCAGATAGACATTCGCAACCCAACTGCTCAAAAACTATGACACTCTTGCAACTACGACTGACCCACCTAGTCAAAGGGGACAAAAAGAAGCAGGGAAAACCCAGCCAATTCACAATCGCCAACTGAGATCAAGTACCATTCTGAGAGATCACAAAACATCACATCGGAGTGGAGACAACTCTCTATTGTCACAAAGCTCAGTGCAAATGCTCCCAATAGTTGAGACATTGAGTTCCCTTTATCCAGTTCATCCCAGATGGCCATCACCCAGATATCAAATTCATTCCCGAAGTTTCCAAGGCCCTGATTCGCCGCCGTTACAACAGGGGAAGTTGGCTTTAAAGTACACTACAAGACACCAACTCAGCCTTTCTCAATCGATAAACCTCCTTGAATAGATTCATCTTTTATGCACACTGTAGGCAGTGAAAGTGTCTCCTGGTACTGTTTTTACGCCAACGCGGCTTCACTCTTTAATGAACTGAATGAATTTCGTGACCTCTGCCCCCGGCGAATCGCACTATTATGAGGCATCATGGTGACCTGGTGTAACGAAAAAGCACAGGATGGCAGATCGTCTAGTTCCGGCACGATATTACTTTGCAGCGATAGGAAAATCGGTAAAAGATTTGGTGAAGCCCCTTATTTAGAATCGCACCTAAAGACTTCAAGTATTCGAGACAAGGTGCTACTGGATCTTCCAAAAACAGTCTGACACGTAGTTAACATCACTCGAAACTTCACTTGTTTGATTAGTGCGATTTACAGATCGCAATCTGCACACAGAGGCGCCGACAAGGCCTAACACAGCGCTCTGCGTAGAATACCATCTTTAAGTTGGATCCAAACATTGAAATTAGAAGATGTTAATCATCCACAGATAGAATTCACGAACCACTTGGTCAATACTGAAACGTCATTCTCCACTGGGTAATTATTCGATGGAGTAATGCAAGCTGGACTTATCCAGCATGTCAAGAACTACATGAGGTGGCAAGTGAGCCAAGCGCTATCACGCCTACCTTACATTCTTATCAACGTAAGTAACACAATAGACACCCTAAATAGTACGCCTCTGCTTGGTCTTAACGATTGCGGGATAATTGAATTCAGCTACCTGCAAGGAATTGGATAATATATTCTTCAAAATCACAAAGCAAATTTTGCAGGGATGAAGACACGGTTCAGCACAATTAGTGAGTCTGGCTGCCTCATTACATTCGGCCTAGATGATCAATGGTAGCTCATTGTTGCAGAAATCTCCGATGGCGTTAATAATCATGTTCCAGTAAAGTATCCCCGCCCAAGTAGAAAGCCGAGATGCCTACGGAGTAGAACCAAAAGTTGATTACACTAAGACGTTCAGCCTGGAACAGGTACTGACTAAAATAAACTGAACTTGTGTTCACTGAATACATCATGTGGCGTAGTCGCACCAGGGTTCATATCAAAGAGGATCGACTTTGCTAACAGACCGGTCTTGCCCGAAGGCTGAGGGTGAATTCTGAGCTTTTTTTACAGTGAAATCACAGCATACAACGAGCAAGGTTGACATTTAGCAACTGAAAACCGGTCATGGATTTACCAAAGCAGATGCAGAGGTAGTCAACACTCTGGGTAAACAGCACGTAAGTGTGCACAACTGCAAACCACGAGCGACTATTGAGCACATAGGCAGCGACGTAACCAAGCTGTAAAAATGTCAGTGTCACAAATCAGAATCAATTTGGTAAAGCGATTAACCAATAATTCGTCAGGCCCAGATTTGATATCTTCACCTTGAAAAGCTGCGTCATGGAATGGGTAAAACCACTAGAAGCACTTTTCAGTTCACTTATCTTCAAAAGTGCGCAGAGAGATGCTCAGCAAACTATCGACCAATAGCGTTGTTTTCAGTTATCGTTAAAGTAATGGACAGCATACTAGATAACTCTCCCCAGGCCAAGGTTGAGGACCTTCAACTCATCACCAAAGAACAACATGGTTTTCGTAAGGGATACTCATGTGTTACAAATCTCCTGATTGCTAGTGATGTTTGGACGAAAAACGGCCGACGCAGGACTGGTCCTAGACGTGGTTTATTTCAACTCTTCCAAAGTCTTTGACAGGGTTGGTCATTCCATCTTGATGCGGAAACTGAATACAGATGGCCTTAGGAAAACGTGTGACGAACAAGCTTATTTTCGGCGATTTATCGACAGGCTAAATAAAACACATTTATGTGGGTTAATCATGCGTAAGAAAAGGTACGATAATGGATCGAACGGATCCTTATCAGTTCCAGAAAGGTCAGGTCGATTTTACAAACTGCCGATATCTGTTAAAATAGTGGTCATGATTACGTAATCTCTTCGATCCGGACATGGAAACCAGGACATGGGAGAACCATTGTTTCGACGAAAGGTCATTGAGCACATAGTGGCTTCTGCCACTGCCAATAAGCGCTTTTTGACCTAGTATGGCTGTAAACTAGCAGCGCGATAGATAAGACGGAGTGAATCATTGAGATCGATTGGGTGGTTGGACTCCATTAAGAGCGCAGCGATAGAACGGTCTTGACGAGCGCTTGTTGACATGATCAGAGGAGTATCTGACTGAACATGGGTTAAATATCAAAGTGAATGGAAAGCCGTCATACTGGTTCCCAGCCAACAGTGGCGCTGTGCAAATTGCAATCATAGGATCCCTGTTATTCGTTCGTTTTGTTCTTGAGCTACCCAGTATAGTCAAATTACTGGTATTACTCTACTGTGATTATATAAAGCTCTGGTGGGTTAGAACTCGTCGGGAGATGTGATAACCTTACGGAAAGATTTGAACTGTCTAACCTAGTGGTCCATGGAAAATTACTTGACTTCTGTGTCAACAAATGTAAAGCCATGCACATCCGTCATCAAAATTGTTTTGATTATCGCCTTGGAAACACAAAGCTGTTCGTGTCAGTGTGCGAACGAAAGTTAGAGACCATGATGGCATACAGCTTGAGTCTGTCTACAAATTGTGCTGCTATGTCCAAAAAGGCATAAATAACCGTAAACTTTCCAAGGAGAATTTGTGGAACCTTCCATTCTGAAGCGTTTCTTATGTTCGACTCCATAATCCGCTCACGGTTGGCGGCATCTAAAACGGAATAGTCTGTCACACTGACTGAAACGAAAAGACGCCTGTGTTTTAACCATCACCACAAGTGGCTTACGCTGCAACACTTGTGGTTCCATCCAAAAACGACGTATCCCGTGTAAGCCCGAAGGAATAAGACTAGTAGGTGTGTGAATGAGGCTTTTGTATCCAGCCGGCCAATGCTGGTTAGCCAATTAACTGGCTAGCAAGAAAAAGAAACATTTATCTCTCGGATAATAAACAGAGAGAGAGAGAGAGAGATTGTAATGACAAGATCTAAACTGAGAAGAAAGATATCTAAAATGTAACACAAGAAGCAGTTTAGTATAGCAGTGCACGTCACTCCGTTCTAGAGAGGATAAGGATGAAAAACAAAATTCAGAATGGACTACGAAAAGAACAATCAGACCATTCATCACACAATACGACAACAAAACTGAAGAAAAGGATGGGTAGGAGATCGCAGACATCCAAGTTTCTGAAGAGAGAACGATAACTTCTGATACTTCCCGGTCGTTTATGCCGCGGAAGGGGGTTGACTTGAGGGACCCCACCCGGGGCCTCTGACTCAAAAGTCTGACTCACTTGGCAGTGAGGGGCTTGCCTAGCCCGAGGGCGCAGTGAAT
>LUCH01004619.1:2659-15957 GCA_013368495.1 Paragonimus heterotremus | reverse complement strand
TAGCCCGAGGGCGCAGTGAATAAGACATTGATGTCTCATTCTGAGCACCGCTGCGCGCAGTGGATGTACTCGAAGCTACATCAGGCTTTTGAGAGATAACAGATGTTTTTCGACCGTAATGGATAATACGCCAAACGACCATGTTCTTGGTTGAAGGAATCATTTACAGAAATAGAATGGATAGACGGATATGACTTGGAAACAAACATACAGGTCTATCATTCGTATCTTAAAAAAGAGTTGGCATTTATTGAAAGTGTTCAAAGGCAAGCCACTAGAAGAAGCATGGGGCTCAGGAAAACCCACTACCTTCCAAATGAGTTATAGACATCTCAGGAAAGACCTTATTCCCGCTTACAAAATACTCCACACCCCGACACATCTCTCCTCACTAAATAAAAATGAACGTTCAAGAAGTCACTCGCTGAAACTGAGTGGTTGAGTAGGCAGGCTGTACGACAGACAGAACTGCTTCACGGTTAGGATCTTTTCACATTGGGACGCATTGTCCAACTCTGTGGTCACAGCTGAATAGGCTGAAAGTTTAAAAGTGTTACTCGATCGGCATATACGTGAGATACAACCGACACTACAACCTAACCGTAATAATAGTTCAATCTCACAAGTCAGTAATTGCGCATGTCTGAGTGAATGATGTTTCAGTGTGTTACAGTGTTTGTTGCTGAAATGATTGCAACCAGCAGAGTCATTGAATTTACCTTTCAATTAGTTCCATCCACTTTTTTTCTACATCTATAAGCCGTCCAAAAAAGTTTCGTCGACCAACACAGAGAGAGGAAAGCAAAAGCAAAGATCTTTCTCTCTCTTGTAACAACCTATGAACCTAACAACATGTCTATCTCCGTGCGCACGAAGATCGCTGCACGTACTATGTATGTGAAGATGTAGCGAAATGCATTAGGACATCTCGTATCTTGCCTCAGGACACAGGAAGATGATGAACCAAAATTGTGGTTGGTTCGCTTCCTTGTAAAGGAATACTCACGGAGATGAAAACGCGGAGAAAGTTGGAATGTGTACTTACCGCGAACCGATATCACCACGTGAGTCCAGTGTGTAATCGGCCAAGGAGCGCAAAAGATTAGGCCAGACCGGGTTCAGCACAGCGGCTGTCATTTCCAGGTGTTTCGGGCCAAGCTGTTCACAAAGGCTAAATTAGGGTGGAGCGAAAAGAAGAATTGCTGGCCAGAAAGGTTCACAGAAATAAGGCGGCTTGGAAGCACCACGTTTTGCATCATTTCATATTGACAATCGCCAAATCAACAAGTGGACAGTTTATAAACGGACACCCACAAACTGACAAAATATCACTTTCTTCTTTATTTAGACAACTGCTGTTCAAAAGTGATGATGTCACGGAGTACACATTAATTGAACCCAATCAAGCAAGCAGCAGGATTCCACGAAACGGCAGAACTCAGTATCGAATTCAGTATACTCCAATCTTCCGATTTTATAATGAAAATAGAAGTACCTTTGTACGTTTACCAAAATATTTGTAACAACAAACGGCCCTCGGCAAACGTTTTCAAGAAACGCGTCCATCAAAAAGTTAAGCTCATTATGACTTTACAAAGTGATGTGGTAAACGGTCAAAATCCGTCGGAGTCACATGACCGGTTTCATGATTATTGCCAACTATCAGGTATGTGTACCCGGTGATCTTCGACTAAACATCCCACTGAAATCTAGTTAATGACACACCTGCAAGTTGGTCGTGCAGAGTGAGTTTCCTGAAAGTGGCTATGTCAGCTACACTGCTCTGAGTTTGACATAAACAGCACAAATAAATTGCAACCTATGCACGATGTTTGACGTACAGCTTAAACAAATTGTAGTTAGCCTTTGAGAAACTCTTTTTCTATTCTGAAGCCATAGAACCGTGAAAAGTTCGGTACGGTATGTTCATGTATGCTGTCACTACCATGTCAAAAACCAAAGCCATTCACCGGTGCAGGTGAACGACTGACAAGCTTTACTTCTTTCATGAGGTTGAAGTTAACAGACCGATCAGCGTGACTGAACGTTTACAATATTGTGTGCGGGTTAGTGTTAAAGGTAGCAGTGACAAATGGGTCTTCAGTGTACACCAACAGTGATAGAACTGATTGAGGGTTGATTGCAGTACAGTGCGTTTAGTCTCCCCAGTGTGATCTTGGTCAGTGAGGATATTAGCGACGACCGCCATCTGTCAACCGCGCTATCTTAGTTCAGTTGGCTAAGAGCGAACACCAATCAAATTTTTAGAACGGCCTATCGCGCAGCATATAACTCATCAAAGGCAGTCTGAATGAGAACAATCTGCACCGCCAAAGCCATTGCAGTAAAGCTACCCGATCTAACACTGTGTAAACGACTACAGTTTGTTCAGGCGTTACGTCTTTCCTTGCCTCAACTCCACCGGATTGATGGCTAGCCTGTACGGTCGTGGAAGACGAATAAGCCTGTAGTAATACATCCACACTACCACTAACTGTTCAGTATCTATCAGCAGAAGTTCTTTAGCATTTATCTGATCAATAACTTGATGAGGCCGTATCGTTCACCTTTACCGGTTTCTGCAAAATAACGCGCTGAACTCTCAAGTCGGATACACTTGACTGTGTCCCTATGTGAGGCGCAAGAGGCATACTTGAACACATGCGAAATTTACCCGGTTCCATTGCACTGAACCAGGTGGTATTCCAACGATCGGTCACCGCCATTAGCGAGATCGATAAATTACACACACTTCTAGTTTGGTTATCACAATCTGACCATTCTGAATCAGTGTCCCAATTAAAACAGTAACAATTTGTCTAGATTACTCACTGTGCTACAAAGACTGGCGCAAACAAATATCAAGGGTGTCCGCAGCGTAAACCAATGACATTCAATCACCGTCGAAGTGTTCGAATGGAAGTCAATAACGGCTGTGAATTACGTACAGCTTGTCAACATGATACATGATTAATATTTGTCGTTATCAATAGCCGTTTGGCCTCTCTGACGAGGGCATCTTTAGGGCGACCACTTTATACTTACCGAACCCTGTTGGCACTAGATCTAGCTTGTCGGATTTTTTAATTCTCTTTCAACTAACTGGTAGTTCATCGGTCTAACGGAACAAACTTCCACATTCCGCCAATCATCAAAAACACCCTGTCCTTGAGGTAATCACCGTCAAACTACCAAAACCAGCCGTCGTTGATGACGGTCACCTGCAAGCAAATGAAATATTATCAAGTTAGAACGGTATCCAACTTAGAAACTAACGAATCCACCCGAGTAAATCGGAAAGCGAAACATGGGAGCATTAGGAAACTAATCGCGAAAACATAAGCAAGCTGTAGTGAACAACTGAATGTAAATTAAGAGAGATAACTATACACATATTTCAAACCTAGGATCAGACATCCCAGTGATTGGCAGGGAAATAAAAACGAAACAATAATTAGAGGAATGCGGACTTGAATGAGCATGATTCGTTTGCTAGAAGCGATCGCAAGAAAGAACACACATTTTGTTTCCTGCTACTGACTAGAAAAACGGCCAGTGGCCACTAGTTGTTAACAGGGCAACCCGATCAGAAATTGTAAACAAATTTGGCACGAATAAACTGTGTGAAGCCGCAAACATTAGCAACCGTCCTTTATGTGAATCATTCAATACATAAAAATGCCGAGTGATGACTCCACTTACTTTAACAAAAGTCAGTATTTCACACTAACACTGTATAAAACTGTTATGGCGCTCACCCTGTTACCGTCCCAAGGCGCCTCCGTCGTGAGAAAGAAAAAAGCCATTTGACTCAGTCCTAATTAGCAGAACTGTTCAAATCGGTTGAGACTTTTTATACCGCTATGCTCATCAGCGAACCTAACTCTTTCTCATGATGTGTTGGGAATGTGTGGACATTACGTGCCCTATAAATAATTTGAAATTGTCGCCCTAGCTTGCAACCGTTTTATGGCGGAACAGAACTCGTCTTTCGGCTTGCCTTGGCAGCGAATACGAGACAGTCGCGGTACTTTTCGGGACCGAGGTTTTTGCGTTAATCATTACCAGGGTGTAGAATCCAAATTCATCCAAGCGCATTACGATAGCAAGGACGAACCAGTGTATCGTTTAAGAGGGTTTACAACAAAAACAAACATAAAATCAGCACAGAATCTACCAAACGAGCTAAGGGATGGACTGCCTCGGTAGAGTTAGTCATCAGTTAGAGCACGAATATATCAACGCTAATACTGGTCTTAGGAATCATACAGCTAACAGGCAGTTGAACGGACGCCACACTACAAATTGGTGATACAACTGGGGAAAAAACGACGGCAGCAATGATGAGTTCAAGCGTAAACTGTTTGCCAACTCACCGCTGGACAGCACGGCACCTGGATACTGTGGTGGAGTCTACGATACGGTGGATGGGCATTCAAGTAGAAGTGTGATCGTTCTGAGCCCACGGCATCGTTTCGTACCTCAGCTGATGCGCCATACTGTGTAACAGCATGCAATCGCCGTAACCGCAAACGACCTGAGCTCAGATTTTCCATGACGTGGGCTCAGCTCAACGGTATCAGCATGGCTAATGCCAACGTACATCAAAACAGTCAGGGGAAAGCAAGACAGGCAGAACGATACTACTCACTGAACAATGTCCATTAACTGACTGATTATTTTCGATAGCAGTGTGCGAAGACACGTCGACTCACCCAACTAGACCTGCGAGTGCGTTACCACGAGCCTCGCCCCAGCAACGTGTTTTAGGACTAATACGACAGGCTGTGACGAGTTGATCCATAAGTGTGCTCACATGGCCGCTGCTCAAGTCCGCTGGAGCGTGGGCGAAAACGTGCAAATAGCCTGCCAGTTTGCTTTCAGAGATTGTGTCACGCAGTTGGGCCAATAAATGCGCAAACAGTTCATCTGTATCCACATAGGTTAGTGGAGTCCGAACAATGAAAAAGAAGGAAAAAATATTGGTGATTACACTGCAATCGATTAATAGGTGAACCAGAAAACACCGCGAAGCTGTATAGCTGGAAAGGACATTTGTGAAGTCACGTAATGACCATTTGCTAAACGGAGCTCCACTGGATTATTTTGCTTACAGGATCCACCGACAACTATTTTATACACTCATCTATTGGAAGAAAACTAAGTGAGGCCAAATCAGAATAATAATAATCATCGTAAATTTCGTGGGAAAGTTAGTGAACAACCATAATCGGCGCCAAATAACAAGAACTACTGATTCAGTTTAGTGGCTGAATCAAGAATAACGAGGTTGGGTTTGCACAGAAATCGCGCTAAATAGGAAATAACAGAACAGTAAAACCGAGTGCGTGCTAACAAACGTGCGTGTACAAAATTCTAGTGAAAAATGTGGGAAAACACTTGAAAAGGTCCCAATAAAAAGGTAGCCGGAATGAGGTGGGGTTTTAGCTGCGAAATGTTCGCACATTGATGATGATCATGTGAAGTAATTAAATCAAAAAATCGTTTGATGGGAACACTTACACAACGTGATACAGGTTTCAAGGATTTAGTAAAAATTGCAAAGTACAATACATCCAGTAAAAGAACATTCAGTTATAAATCGGTTGACTAAAAGATGTGAAGTGGGAAGATTTTTCGAAAACACATCCGGTGATAGCTTTCTGATTTTGGTGGAAACACCAATAACATGAAGTGATCATATCACGCTGTTACCCAAGGTAACCTTTAGATATTTAGCAAAAAATCAATGTAGTGGTTCACTATGCAGATAGGGGGATGAGCATGCATTGGAAAGTTCCGCATATTTATTCTCCTTCTTGAGCCAAAATAAAGTCTCAATATATTTGGACATGAAGGACTCTCATTAATTTGAAAGTTTGGGTAAATTGTCTAGCAGAGCGGACGAAGAAAATAGAGTTAGGCTTCTGAAGTCTAACAGCATATCATCTGCATACTTGATTATGACAGCGTGATCATGAACTGACAATGACGCTACACAAAGTGAAAACAAGAACGAAGGAAGGATTGCGTTCTGGAGGACACCTGAGTCAGTAGCGGGGAGCAATGAGGCACGCCTACCAAATTGGATAAATTGGCTTCGAATGGTAAACCAATCGAACAAAAGTTCAACAGCTGAGGTTTGAATGCTATATTCGTTGATAATTTGAGGCAACGTCTACCAGTACATCCAAACGAACCGCAGTAGTCTAAGAAACATATGCAAATAGCACCAGATTTTTCATCGCGCGGTGAGAGAAGGGAATGAACCTGACAACCAGTAGCAACTAGGGGTGAAGTCGGACGAAATATTGCCGTTCCCTTCTTGGTAGTGGATATGATACGGGCAGACCCTCAACAATTGGCGATTTTGTGCCATACAACTCAGCCACGGATTGTATAAGATTTCAGCACACTACTTAGGAACGATTGGTGGCGAGTCGTCAGGTATACTTGCCTCGCTGGACCTCAACCAGGTAGGTTCATCAAAAACAGCTGAGCTCTTGATATGAATGGATGAATCCGCTTATGATGGCAAATGAGCACAATGGACGTACTGATGGGATCGATCGAAGAAACGGTCTCTAGCGGACAGTAGACGGTGGTCCGAAATACCAAACCAGTTTAGAAAATGCTTCTTAAATGTAGACCGCAAGTATATATCAGTTTTTCAAATAGGTAATGTTGTAGAAGGTAAAACAGCAATAAGAAAGGAAACAGGCCGGGATGAACCGTTAGGTTGAATTGTGAGAGAGACCAAGTAAAACGGAGTAGACGCAATAAAGATGTGTCAGTTTCTTTGAAAGAAACATGGTGTTGTTCCGCACGAAGAGTAACGCCATGAAAATATGCTTCTCTGAAACGGACTTTCAACTTATCATAAGGCTGTTAAAAAAACTTTAATCCGTAATAGCGAGATTATTTCCTGACAATTCATAATAAAACAATCGTGAACGGAGAAAAGATTAAGTATGTTAGTTATTGCTCAAAATGGTTAACTCGGCAGAACCCATCGAGACCGTGTCAGCTGATGTAATCTTTCCGTCGCTGATTGATCAGTCATCGTTGCACAACCCGAATTCATGCGCGTCCTGTTGTGTTAACTGTGCCTAGAACACACTGGGCTGAAAGAGACGCAGCACACACATGTGTGGACCGGATGTGGAAAAGGATTGCATGAAGGCTGAGGTGTGTATGTGCAGGCAAAGACTGCTAATATGACGCAAAAAAGTGGGAATTGCGTGAAAAGTGATCAAATGGGTGAGAGACTGAGAGAGAGGTTAACATGTTAGTTGAACAAAAAAGCGTCGTGAAAAACATGTTAACTATGAGCCCACTGCTTTCCATGAGCAGATTGCTTGTTTCCTGTGCGGTAAACACTACGAGCGTAGGTCCTCTGGGCAAATGACAAAACAAAACGGGCACGCACGACAGCATGGTTCGAGTCCAGGTGGTTGTTCCAAAAGGCACGACAATCATTAACAGAGTGGCGCCACCTGTAACTAACTGCTATATGATCCAACTGTGTCCATGGTTGGGAAGCACACGGTGGTCTCCAAGTAACACAGTGCTTTTTCCTGTGCCGGAATGCGTTGCTCGAAATATACAGACAGTGGGATGCGCACAAGTGCAGCAGTCTTTCGCCATTATCAGTGCGTTGTACCCGGACACCAAACATACCTCCTAGTCGCTTCCCATCCGAAGAAAGTCGACCAAGCTGAGCATTAAAATCGCCCGCTAGTTTGATGATGTCTGAGTGTTTAGTTTGCCTCAGAAGGTCAACGAGGGCGTCATAGAACGCATCCTTGGTAACATCCGAACAGCTATACGTTGGAGCATACGCCGATATAATGAATATACAACGCCTTTCTGATTTGCCTCGACAGACTTTTACCGACGTATTGAGTCTGACAGCGCACAAGCGACTATTCACTGGGATCCAGTCGAGCAAGCATTGCTCTGCTCTGGAACTCAGTGCGATTCCCACTCCAGCTTGACCACGAGATTCAGCTTCGGCGTCACCAGAAACCCTGAGAGAGAAGCGCTTGAATCGACCGTTGTCTAGAAGAGAGCTCAAATGGATAACCGTGTTAGAATCGTAGACGCATCTCCGACACACAGCACACATCAAGCTCCAGACTTGAGAGAGTAGTAGCCAGGGCAGCTTGTTGACCGACTTGTCGGAGAGTGTGGATATTGCAAGCGGCAATGTTTACCAGATGTCTTGGCCTCAGAATACAATTATCGTTCGAAGGTACATGGAAAGAGCGAGGTTAAACGTTACCGTTGATCAAGTGGTGAAAGTGACATTTGATTTTAACCCAAAACCGGACCTCATTTCGACACTATCAAGTTTCGACTGTCCGCTGGCTCATTTGCTTGTGTACAAATAGCTGACACTGTAATTCACGCCAGACATCCAGAATATCTAACTGTTATCAAGATAAGGTCGGTTTCAAATGGCAAGATGGTAGAAAAACAAAAAGGTAATACTCACCACGATAGTCCACACGTAGAGCGCCCGTACCAGTATACAAATAAGTAGTCAGGAAAGCTGGATAAGCGCCCCTAGCTGCGCTCTACAAAAGAAAACGAAATATACCTCAAGTTAATAGCGGCAAAAAAAATGCGATAGAACATTTACTGACTAAGTCAACTGCATGTGAAACATTTTAAATATCTTCTACAAGAAATCCGCGTAATGGTTCCTAAGTCGATTTTCTGTACCAACCAGTAGGCTCTCCTTTAACATTGAGTATACAGCTGCTATCCAAATTGATTGCGTATATTCGGCTTTGAAACATGACAATGGGTATCATTGCTTAAGGATGACAATCCCGTAACAATTCACGAAGCAACGGGTTCAAAAAAACAGTTTTCCAGAGAAAAGCATGCACATGGTTCCTTAAGACACAACTGCCACGTCCAAGAGCTTTTCCAATCAACGTTGCAAATGATCACAGTCTCAAATTTGGTAGGTTGCAAATTCTGGCATTGTCAAGCAGAGCGAGGTGAGTTTCAATAGCCAGAGACCACGTGAGCATCTGACTGCTGAGATCTCGCCGAAACGTCAGTGGTCACATGACAGTACACAATGCAGCGCAATACATCGGAGACTGCAAATTTATTGCCTCGGCTATTGGAGGCAAATTTGGAGCACCATCATATCACTATCATAGCAGCCATCAGCCTGACCAAAAGGTACTGTGGCTCGGGCCGCCGATCACCTCAACAGTGACGTGGAATATCCTAGAAGAAAACCTCACTAAGAAAGTTGAAAATTATTAAAAGAAGACTAACAGGAAGAACTAGAAATGGTATGGATACAGGTACGCCATTGACTGTGACAAACCGCCATCTCGGATAGCGTCTCCAACCAGCGGTTTGAGTGGTCACGAGCATTCCATCCAGGCAGACGACACCTACCCACTTTGTTTAATGAAACAGTCAGGATCTTTAAATTTCGTGACCACGTCGTTGCTTGACTACCACGCGGTTTTACCCAACTGTTAGTGGTCTCAGTATATAATACCCGCTAAGGTAAACGAGCAGATGATATACGCAATATGTAATCTGACCATCGCAAGCTGTGCAACGTGAGTAGTTGACCAATTGATCGCGCATCCCGAGAGTTCCGGAATACGTGCGGGCGAACGGTCACATTGCTCACGCGATCAGTCCACTTAATATGAGCCAATTGGCGGAGACAACGATAGTCAAACACAGCAAGCCTATTGATATCTTCCTTTTGAACAGGCCACGTTTCCGAATCACAGAGCGAAATGGAACGCACACAAGCACTATATACCCTTCCTTTCAGCGACAATCGAACGTCTTTTCCACGCCACAGATGACGCAGTCTGGCAAAGCCAACTCGTGCCTTTACTGCTCTCGCTGATAACTCATCAGCAATGTCACAGACTCACGGGATAATGCTATCCACAGCCTCAAGCGAATTGCCTGCAGTGAAGAAAGTAGGAGTGGAAATGACCCAGTCTTGAAGCAACAATTTGCACTTTGAAGGTGCGAAGCGCATTCCATACAAACCAGCTCGTTTACTCACCTTGTTCAGCATGGTCTGCCTATCTTCGGCAGAGGAGCTAAGTAGGACAATGTCGTCCGCGTACTCCAGATCGGTCAATCTAGCACCAGGAAGAAGCTCAACGCCAAGTTCATTGAACTGCTCAAGTGCATCCTCCAGAATGTCGTCCATGACAAAATTGAACAGGAAGGGGGAAATCGGACACCCCTGACGAACACCACTAGAAATGATGAACGCCCGAAACAATTGTCCATAAACTCTCACCCTACTTGCAGCGTGGGCATAGAGTGATCTCAACAGATTCACGTATTTCTCTGGTACTCCCTTACGGAGAAGGCAGCTCCAGAGAACGTTACGAGCAACTGAATCGAAAACAGCTTTTAGCTCCAAAAACACCAAGACCGTCGGATATCCGTAACAGTGACGATGTTCCAAATTCCGTCACAAGGTAAAAATGTGATCAACGCACCCTCGACCGGATCGAAATCCTGCCTGTTCTTCACGTATCTGGCTTTCTCTGGACTTAGTGAGACGATGTAAAATGAGGCCAGTAAGTAACTTGGACGCAATAGACACCAAATTAACGCCACTGTGATTGTCACACAGACTTCGGGCACCCTTTTTGAGAATGGGAATGACTGTTGATAGGCACCAAGCATGAGGCACCTCATCAGTCTCCCAGCTCGTCTGGAGGAGTTTTGTCAGTTCCGATATCAACCTCTTCCCACCATCCTTGAAAAGAGAAAGAGGGAGGAGGTCTGGACCAGGAGCATTATTACGCTCCAATAACTTGAGCTTCAGGACCACTTCTGCTTCCGACGGAGGACCATCTGGAATGCAGTAGCTGACCGATCGGGTCCCGTCGTCCACATGATCTGGTTGAAGCCAACTGAATTATTTTTCAAAATGTTCAGCCTACCTGTCAAGTCGGCGCGATTGGCTGGTAATAAGTGAACTATCCTTTTCTTGACCTATGTTGCTACCTTCCCGAGGTAGTCTGGCTTGTGTACTGTTTTGGTCCAGTAGGCTTTGCTGACCAGGACACAGGTCCTTCTAGGTGCAACCTTATCATACAGTCCAAGGGGGAACAGTCAGACGAAAAGCAGTTACACTCATAGGATTGTATGTCGCACTAATGACCGCATAGGAGTGCTTAGGTAGTGTGACACTATATTATGGCCATACAGCAGAATTATTATCATGATTGCAACACTGCTGTCTTCCGTGTCAGGAAAAAGGGGGATAGGGAAAGTACCCTCTAACAAAGAGCACTCCGATCGCCTAGGCAGATGACACACCCACCTACAAAAAGTCCAGAAGATTATAGCGCTGAGCGGAACATCTTGAGGGGCAATTTAGCAAGCTCCCCGCTTTTACTGTGTTGCCGCCACAAACTTGTAACGTGGCCTCCTTGTCGGTTGAACTGGTGCCACTCATTGAGACTCGGGTGTACAACGTAACGTAATAAAGCTGCCGTCATAGATGGTCTCATACCGACACTTTTCAAAGAAAGTGGGGAGGCGTTAGTAGTGACTTTAACTCAGCTGTTTCAACTTGTGTGGATGACGCAGACCATCCATCCGTGTTGCGATCATTTGATAACAACTCCCACATTCAAGAAAGAAGTCCGGGCACCCGCGAAAACCATGGAGGAATAAGCTAGACCCCAGTCATTACTACGGTCCTGACATTCATTATAGTTCGCCCACTCACAGAAGCTGGGGGGTAAACAGTAGGGATGAACAGGCACAGTTTCGCCCAGGGAGAGAATGTATTGATCACATTTTCACTCTTCTCCAAAGTCTAGGGCAGCGTCGTGTGTATCGCCGGCCAACTATTCCCGTGTTTCCTGATTATGAGGGTACGTTCGATTCGGTGGGTCGACCTACAGCTTTAGAATCGCTTAAACGCAGGGGTGTACCGAACAAATATGTGAACATACTGTCGGCGCGTTATTCCCATACTTCAGCTCAGGTTAGGGTCTACTGCGAACTATCTGACAGTTTCAGCACCACGAGCAGCGTACGTCAAGACTATCCACTTTCAACATTTCTGTTTAATTTTGTCATTGACGGATTAAGATGTCAGTGTGAACTCCCTATCCGGCAAACGTTTGCCTAGTCTTGATTATACCACCGAAAAGGCGTTGTTTGACAACTATCAAGAAGTACAACAAAACACTAAATGCTATTTCGCACACTGCTCAATGCTTCGGAATCCGTTTTGCAACCTCACACTGCAATGTGCTTCAGCAAGATTGCCGCGATTACGTAGATGTAATGTTGGATAATTAAGGTGGGCAGGTTGTTGATCGAATTGTGTACTTGGGAAGCTGCATCAGCTGCAGTGGCGTAGGTGGAAAGAATAAAATAAAAGCGCCTATCTCTAAGGCCATGATGGTATTCGTCAAGCTGACGATAAAAAGTTACCTCTCTGAGGCTTAAGAGTCGCGTATATAAGACAACAGTGAAAGTTGTATTGCCTCACGGCTGTGAAGCATAGTTGTTCAAGGTCGAAGACGTGAACCGGTTATTCGACCGTCGATGTCTGCGTTCGATCGGTCGTACCCGGCGGCACCAAGGAGTATGCAACGAGAGGGTTAGGAAGCAGGTATATGTTAGTGATTGTCAATCGAGTTCATTTTTTCGATCCCTGTATCCACGGACCATGTACCAAGGATGCCAGCTAGTCGTCTGTCACACCGAGCATGATTGTGGAACAGCCAGGCATAAGTGAGAACCACTGATGTACTGCTGTTTATGATAAAGATGACGTCTACAAATCCATGATTTTGTCCTTCGAATACCGAAGGTTTTACCGCCGCCAGAAGTTTGCATTCAAACATCATTTCTAGGGCTACCTGAAGTCTCCAATCTCGAGTATTACAACAGTGTTAATAGGTTAGTCTTGATTTTATTAGTGTGCGTTACGGTTAATTTCTGTTTTTATTGTCAAGTGGCTGTTACGTGATCAACATTTTGCTTGATGGAGGAAAAAAAATGAGCCGTTAACATTTTGGAACGCTTGTCTTTCCCACGTTGATAAACATTAGGATCGTAAATAAGTGTATGGAGGATTTTGGTATTGGTATGTTCGCCGAGCTTGGCATTTAGGTTGCAAACGCAAGACCGCAAGACTCGTGAGACCACATGGTATCACGCTAACACACAAACCCACGGCAACGTTACGAAGATTACTATCAAACCCAAAGAAACAACACAAACCCGCCGACAGAAGAAACGTCATTTACAAAATC
>LUCH01004618.1:11309-45607 GCA_013368495.1 Paragonimus heterotremus | reverse complement strand
CCAGGTTTCGCTGTCGTATGTTAATGAAGCCCCAACCGTCGCTTTATATACGTGACCCTTAAACCTCAGAGAGATATGTGTCTGTCGCCATAGATGTCTCAAATTAGCGAACACCACGCTAGCCTTGGAAATACGCGATTCTGTTCCATTCTTTATATCTCCTCCGCCGCCGCGGAGGAGATATGCGTCAACTGGTTCACCTATTATACGAACTAGGCACCGTCACTTAATGGAGGAAACATTTTACCTCGGATTGCTTGGAGCGTACAAATAGTGTACCACTTGACGTAAATATATGTCGTCCACGGAGTAGTTAGATGCTTACGTGTTTATGTGTATGTTCT
Source organism: Paragonimus heterotremus (assembly GCA_013368495.1). Taxonomy (NCBI): domain Eukaryota; kingdom Metazoa; phylum Platyhelminthes; class Trematoda; order Plagiorchiida; family Troglotrematidae; genus Paragonimus; species Paragonimus heterotremus. The sequence continues at coordinate 45,263 of LUCH01004618.1, read as the reverse complement.
AATCCGTACGTGACGTTTTCTGGTTAGCATGTTAGCGCAGAGTCCCTGACAGATGGACTAAACTTACAGTATTCTGATGTGGCACTGTTCAGTACCTTAGAGAGACAGGTATTTTCAATACTGAGCAGCCGATGGCCACTGTCCTTGCTTTACTGTCTAACTGTGTGGTATGCATCCCGGAGTCGGCAGGGGCAACGTATCCCTTAGAAACAGGCTTCCAAATACTCACGCGATAATAGTGAAACTATACCCAAATATTCATTCTTTCGTGATTATAATTTACGTAACCAAACGACATCTGTGTACCCTTTCTCTGTCTTACTCCAAAAGGTACCTCTTTGTTAGTATCGTAAACCGTGCCGCACACTCCACAGCGCCCGATTTTTTGGAGCCTGTTTGCAATTCTGTGGAAATAAAAGTTTTCGGATGGTTTTAACCCCAGCGGTTATCATTACTGGAATGTTAGCAAAATGGTATTCTCCAGTGGTGTCTGGATAGAAACCGGCGCCGTGTTCTCAGTGTCCTCACCTTCATCAAATGGCTAGTTAACACTCGCTCCAACCTCAACGGCGCTGCTATCTCTACAGAGCAGCCGATCCCGAAGGCTTCTCACTATTAAACTACCTTTTCCATAATTTTTTCATGGTATCGGTGCAGTTACTGATGTTGTCACAGCCGCATCTGTATGATAGGGACGACAATAAACAGTTTAGTGGTCACAGGCATCACGATCGTAAAGTTGGACGACTCCAGGCGGAAGCTTTGCAGAGTGATCCGAGTTTGGCACACGTAATACGTCGTCGGCTTTCGGTCATTAACTGACCCTCTGTGTGGTGAAGGTGATTCGATCGTGGCCATGGAAGTTGCAAGCCCTGTACGAGCTTCTTTTGGCATCACAATTGAATTTCGTAACCGAATGACGGTTGATTCCACCGAGACTAATATATTCCTGTTGTGCCTAGCATTAAAAACCATCTTAGTTATTACAGTCTATCAGATGTGAAGCTGTCGCATCGATGCTTGGTTTTCCAACTCCATTGTTAACCCACGTTGATTTGTTCAGCTAGGAACCTCTTCGTGCAACTTGTGTATTCCGCTGTACAGTAACGGGAACATGATTACACAGGCGTTGGCTGGCCAAGGTCAGATACTTTTCTAATTGTTTTTGCAACCCAGATGACCACGACCCCGTGGTCTAGTGGGTTTGTCTGGATTACGATTTGCCTCTTATTCAGGGGTTGTGAGTTCGATTCTCCGGCGTGCCTGACGCTGATGAGATCCAGCTAGGTCGGAACAGCTTTCCACCTCTTCGCTGACGGCTTCTAGGCCAAATGTTTGTAAAAGTCCTCTTCCAGCTTGATTGTTTCTTTGCAAGATGTAAGCACCTTGATGTTGTATGTCTGAATATAGACGTGGCTGTTTTTGAGTGGTTAGGTTCCTCCCCTTTCTCCTTTTTCTCTTTTCCTATACAGAGTTTGCTCTTTTCTTCGTCGTTGTGTGGCATTTAAGCGTCAATGTGAGCCAGTGATGTATTGTGGTGATGATGGGGGCTGTGATGAATGCTTACTTGCAAGCAGGCCAACTATAAGCAGCTGATCGATTTCAGTTTGTTGGAAAAAGGAAGAGCAACGGCTATTGAAAGAACTGACTTTCTCTGAGAACCACATAGCTCCCCATTATACAAACTGTTTGGAGTTACGTTTAGTTAGAAGATCTCTCCTAACGTTGGGACCTCAAGAAACAGTGGATCAAATATCACCATGTCGAATATATGAAACTCGCCCTAAGCTGCAGTCTGATCATCTATGCCGTAATAACCCTCGGAGAGTCTAGTGGTTGTTGAGGTTACAGCCCCTCAGATAGCAATTAATTGCACTAAGATTTAGCTCATGCTCTGAACTTCGATGGAAAAGTCTACTAAACGGTGGCTGGTGGAACACAAGTTAGATTAATTTTAGTAAAACGTTGCGGGTGACGTTTATTGGTCAATTTATCACTGGCCGTTTGACCAAGTTTTCTTTGAACTAAGGATAATTAATCAAACTAGTTATGTGGTATCCATAATCAAGCTGTGTTACAGATACGTGCGTACTATCACGTGGAACGCAATTGCTTCTTTGCTAAATACCTTGATGTTTTTTTTTTAGAGTTTTGACAAAAGAGGCACCATCCTTCTCCCTTTTTACCCTCTAATTCAGAATAATTCAAAAGCTTAGTACCAACTACTTGTGTATTTCCTTCATTAATTATAGGTTTTTGTGACAGTATCAAAATATCTTTTTTTTCATTTTCATCACGTGGCGTATAGGTAGAGGCCATCGAACAAGCGATCAGAAAGCGAAATGTCGAAGTACTCATCTTGCTCGATGCTTCTCGTGGCCTGCGGCATTCCTCTCTTACGCATTCCTGTGCCGGGTTACAACAAAAATCTATGACAATCCAACCGTCCCAAACTTCGGCGACGTCCTCGTGCAGTTTACTCTCCTCGTTGACTTCTTATCCAGGTGTCTCTGTTGTGCTCTATCACAATCCTGACCTTCGTGGCTGGCTGTATTCCCTCCTGCCCAGTCGTTTGAATGAAGTTATTGGAGTTCAGCACATCAAGGCCTATGTGGTTGACGATTCAGTGTTGCTTACGGGGTACGCAGAACTTTTGTTTTTGTTGCTGATCCACGATTTTAACAGCGTGCTTAATTATGGTGACCATTTCATGTAAACCATCGTTCATGACCAACGTTGTTAACTAGCTCTCGTCCCTTTTCGGCATGTCTCGATTACGAATGTTTAATGCTGTCACTATCTGGAGCGAATGCTCACTGTTGATGTCCAACAAACAGTGGCTTAAGCGTGAGCATTTCTGTCATTTTAAAACTGAAGGTCAACTTGTCATCTTTCACAATTGGTCGGTCATCTTGGAGTATGCGGTCACTTCGGTTAGAAAGCACAACCATAAATATCAATCAAAAAGAAGTATGATTTTTTAACTTCTATTAAAAATACGGTTATTTCGAAGATCTGTTGAAAAGTCCACGAGCCTATAGCTTCTGTTGTTGACTAAGAATCAACTGGGCATTCCAACAATCGTCAAACCTCGTTGAGTTAGGTCGCGACATTGGACTTTTTTGGATTCACACAGTGTTTCTAACCGGTTTACAGAGAGATCAGAATATTTTAACTGGTTAACATTCTACAAAGTATTGACTATAAACATGGTGTTGTGAGCACGCTGGTTTTCGGTTTTTCATCATCGAGCCAAATACACAACATTTACGGTAGAACAATGTTGTCAAGACGAAATTAACATTGCAAACAGCCAGTTCATATATATATATATATATATATATATATATATATATATTCTGAAATAATTCTTGCATTTTGCAGCTCTACGGATTGTCTTGTAACTTGTCTCTTATTGCGCGTTACGTTTTGGTTCTTGGTATATGGTTAAAATAGGTTGGTCTTATAAATTTTTTGAGACAGCTTCTGTTTTGCTGTCGTCGTGTTCCCTCGAAGGACTTAACAAGTTTGGTTGTATCACTTTTGTCGGTTTTGTTGAGCATCAATATTCTGTCAACGGTGCAGGTCACCTGTGTAGATTAATTATGCACAGTGCATCCAACTTTTCGTAACCCATGCCCACCGGATTTGCTGTTTCTTTACTCATTCAGCTATGCTTTATGTGTGGTGCACTCATAAGCTTATTTTGCTCTCAATTCAAACGTTGCATTGAAAACAGGATCTAATATGGACACTCTAAGGCATCTGTATGTCAGATGGATACTAACAATATTAATTTGCTATTTTCAGAACTCATCCATTTGTGCTTTTATCAGATACTGCATGAGCGGTTTCACTTTATTGTTCGTTAGGGCTACTACAGTCTGTAACAATTATTCTTCAAACGTAGACTAATCACCATCATTGAAAAATGTTTGATGAAGGTTTTTCCGGTACGTAATGATGCTTATTTGCATTGACCGGTTGTGCTGTTACAAGCGACGTACAACTCACACGTGATCATAGAGTTCACAATTCAAACTAACGGCCGATTGTCTTTATTTGAACAAGTATATTTTACTTATGTGAATTCCATTTTATCCTGTTATTCAGAAGCATGGCCTGTTCGTAATGAAAATATCAACATCTCAGTTGTGTCTGACAATCCTCGTCTTTATCACTTAGCACTTATCAAGTGGGACGATCATGTAATCAATGCTGCGGTTCACTAACCTGTATTTTCAAAAACATACGACATACAATCAATTGGCTACAGGATATAATTGCAGTCTGCGGTGGTCGTGTTACGTACTCCTCTAAGCATCTATCGCGCTGGACTTTGTTATCTAAGACTGTTCAGTACTGACGAAATCCTCGTGGTAGTCGGGCATTCACGTGATCACGAGCTGTGTTGGAATACATCCTAACCTGTGTTCACATCAACAAGTTGCCCGAATTTAGACAGGAGCATCCACAACAATCGGATACGAATCCGCAGCCATGCAGTTGGTACTTTGTGATCCGTTCCAGTGGGCTATCATGACTAATGTTTAACCCTGAAGCACTTTTGTTGTCTCTTATCTGTATTATATCCAAAGGTGTTGTTTTGGCCTATTAGTTGTTTGCGATTTTCTCACTCACCCTATGTGTCATGATGACTTACTTCTGTGTTTTAGTAGACGAAAGTTATCATTTTTGTATGTGTTTGTTTCAGACTATTGTTCTGTGCAAAATTTTTATTCTATTGATCAAAATTAGTGCCTGTTTGACTTCATGGGACTCGAAAGCTTTGATCGTTGTCTTGTATGCACTGTAGTCCCTTCCCAAGATGTCCCTGTCCAAGTGACGGCTTCCCTTCGGAGAGATCACTTTCGTCCGCTCCTATGAGGCTTCCGAAGATATTTGGAACCTTAAAGAGACTACCACATTAGCCACGGCGTCTGTCACTGCGCTTCATTCCATGAAATCTGAAGTCCAACCTATCTGTGACGGCTGACCTTATCATTCTGCAGATAGTCCAGTTAATCTGAAGTCGTTTTTGTCATTACCTCTTCACCCATACAATAACGAACGTAATATCTGTTGCTGTTACATTTTAAAGCATAGATCAGAGTTTATTTGCCGATATCACTTGTCGTCCGTTCTGTTGCATTGCGTGTAACCTATAGATAGATTTTATTTACCAAATGCGGCTAGTCTTTCCTGTCTGACAAATTTTTGTTCGTCATCGGAGAAAGAATGCAAGACGGATTAGGATGTTTCCACAAACCAATCTGTTGGTCTATTAGAGTCAACGGTGTACTTAGAGGAGGTACTGTACCTATTTGTCATCACTAACAGCTTGAACCTCTTAGAAACCGTACAACATATGCAATATCAACTTTTGGGTACTCAAGGAGAGACGTATTGTTCAGAGAATCATAACATTTTTAGGTGTAATAAAATATGCCTTTTATTGCCGCTGCTACATGACTTTGGTAGTTGTTTTCTTTGAGAGAGACCATCACGCTCCTCCAGAAAAAACTGCATTTGGTCGACTTCGTCAATGATATCCCTAATGGTCACTGCTATACGTGTATCGACGATTAATCTGGATGTTTACCATACCACCTTGTTGCTCACGGTTGCCGCGGATTTGACTATTTAAGTCCGACTAAACTGTTTACTTTAGGGTTTCCCTACTGGAGTTAACCTGACGGTTTCTATGCCTTGTCTCGATATCGCCAGATAATCTGACCACTTCTTACAAGTGATTGGAGCTAGGCTTTTAGATGGAGAGTTAACCGTGTCTAAGCTTAGGCTGGTGGATTGGTGATCAGCTCGTCTTCTGTCTTGTACAAAGACGCGTTCCACACCTGATACGGACGAGGACCTACACTACCGATGAGCTTTAACAGTTATGAAGCCCAAGTGAGCTTGTTGCGGTCATCCTTCACCATTGTCATTGCGTTGCGTCCGAGACACTATTCACACCTACTGCCTTCGTATCCAGGGAACTACGTTGAAATTATGCATTCAAATCGCAAACTAATATGATATCAGAATTTTTGATGTAATTCTGTCGATCGACCAAAACGTCATACGACGCACTCTTGGTAGCATCTGACCAAGTGCTCGTTGGAGCATAAACCAATATAATAAATGCACAGCACTTTTCTGATTTGTGGCAACAAACTAAGTGGTGTACTAAGTCTGTGTAGACGACTATTCACTCAAACAGACATTTCTGTACTTAGGAACTAGTTGTGATTCTCACTCCAACCTGACCACGAGATTCCGTTTCGGTGTCACTCGAGATTCTAAAAGAGAAATCGCTTGAATTGACAGAGGTGAAGTCAAGCGAATCACTCAGCCAGACTCGTAATTTGGGGTCTCCGAGAATACCACACATCAAACCCTAGATTTAAGCTTGCTTGACAAAGCTGTCCACTTTTTGGGTATTTCGGACATTCTAAACGTCAATGCTTACCAGTTGTCATGGCTTCTGAAAAAACTATCACTTAGAGGCACAAAAGGAGTGGAAAACTCAGGAGTCAGATTGAAATCAGAAAGTTGTTTCGTTCAACATAACCTGCAAGATAACAAGAGATACAGTTTTTTAGGATACCCTTCCCGAAGCCAGTAACTCAGGTATCTAACTCGCTTGGCAGTTAAAGGCTTGCCTGAGGGCGCAGTGAATAAGATATTGATGACTGATTCTGATAACTGTTGCGCTTATTTGAACCAACATCATGCTTCTGAATAGTACCGAAGAGTGTTTCGGTCATGTTGAACAACATGCGGACGATCAATGTCAACCGTTGTACGATCGGGGTGCTCTGTTGTTTAAGGATATCTCTCCTAATCCTTTTTTCCTTACTCAGATGACATCAGTCCTGCAACTATGAAAATAGTTCCAGTACATTTTATTATGATCGTTCCTCACTAGCTAAACATTTCTACGCGGTCAGTAGTGCGAGATACAACCCATAAGGGCGACTTTGTCTGATTACTCCTTTTCGGTCTGTTGGGCACTCGGATCCGTACGGACCAAAGTCCTAGATGGCATAGTCCTGTGGATCGATGAAATGCACGTGCTTGATCATCACTTCATGATAGCAGAATAGTTTTGTGTCACTTCAAGTTCAATGAGACTTTTACGGTTAGGCAAATATCTCATGGATCTTGCGAGAAGTTTTCAACTTTTGATTAAAAATCGAGGAAAACTACTGGATTACTGTATAGCCAATCGGAAGATATTGATGCACCCATAAAATGGGACTGTAAACGTTACTAGCTTGATAAGACCACATCAGTTTATGACTCAACTTAACACCCAACTATTTAACGAACTGCGACCTGGGAAAAACCTTGTTTTTCACCATTATTTTGGAACAATCTTCTGATTGTCAGATCTGTTTACAACGGTAATTGTCTCGCAACCTGTGTCGCGCTTACTTTCATTGCATTTTGCCGGGACATACCTGTCAACTGACTTACATCTGTTTCCGGCATACTGCAAATACCGTTAAGAATAGCGTGGAGATTTTGACCTTCCGATGCATCTCGTTTACTTTCAGGATGTATCATCAATTACCGGAATCGCAAATCAGCCACCAGTAGTTCACCTTTCGTCAGCCCGTAATTATCAACCACTCTACACTTCAATACATTTTACGAATACCCAGTGGTTAGATCCCATTTTTATTGAGAAGACTACAACCGGGTTTAGACACACGGTCTCTGAAAGCATTTCAAGAAGTGCTACATATAGTTAGTCTGACTGCATGGCTGACTTGGGTTTTAGTTAATTGTGAATAGTCCATCCGTTTTGTCTTTATCGTTGTTTATTTACTCCGCTTTTCACACTCTTGTTGGTACATTACTCACATTTGGTCACAGCCTTCGAATTCAGATAGCTTTTCCAGCCAACCTCTTTCGAAACAAAACACTAGGTACGAGTGTCACTCTTGTTAGAGCTCGTCAGTAGTGCATATGCTTGCAACGCCTGGGATTAGAACTCTGGCCACACTTTCATGAGACACCCATGTCGGCCACTGACCTCGCATTAGGCACGAGCGAATTATCAGATCATCATTATAGACAGCAATACATCAGTGGTTCACACTGATGCTTAACTGCCACACAACTATGAAGAAGAATAAAAGGCAAACTCTGTATAGGAAGAGAGAAGAAAAGAAAGGGAAAGGGGAGGGGACCTAGTCATTAAAAATAGCTACGTCTACATTTAAAAATACAACATCAAGGTGCCTACATCTTACAAACAAACAACCGAGGTGTAAGTGAAAGTAAATCGTCATCAGCAAGACAGCGAGTTATCATACGTGGACGCTCGACCACTTTCGCTCCCGAGTGGTTGCCCGATCGTCTCGACAGGGCGCAGCAACTGTCCTGTTAACGTAAAATTATTATTTACAGAATATTTAAAACAGTTCGTTCCCTTCAGAAGTTTGAACAACACTGTTAGAACACAAAAATTGGTAGATGCAAGCATTTCGTATTGACTCATCAGTACCAAATTCACAAGAAAGGTTTTTTTTTATATCGAACAGTTAGAGGTAGATGGGATGGATAGTCGATTGATGGGTTAGGAAAGTTCACAAAGTCCAGAGCAGGGTCAAGTTCACGAACAAAATTACAAAATAATAGTAACTTCGTACATGCAGTTTCGCGTCACATGTTTTCACAAAGGTCGCATCATAGATTGACCGCTATGTGACCAGGCATGCATCAAGACTTTTTTGAAGGCCTTCTCAAGGCAAGGTAGTAAACTGTTTTATGCACCCAGAGATGTGCATTTTTTGGCTGTCACAACTCTCATATGTCCAACAATATTTGTAGACAAATATACGAGTTACTACATTTGGGATGGAAATGGAACCACAAGATTTCGAATTTCCTGGTATGCAAACAGGTTGACAAGAAATCACATTGCTGTGAACTCACTCATTTGATGTACTCTAAAGAAATGGGTTCGGAATTCGCTAACATTTTAGCTAGTTAAGGAAGCGGAAATGATGCACGCATATGCGCGGCCATACAGCAACGAGTATTCTGGTCTTGTTGCTCATGAGAGCTAGATCTGATATTAGAAGATGACATTTTTGTCTCAGGATTTTATCCGCAAAACCATTTGCACCCTTTCTGACGGCTTCGATAAATTACGTGCATGTAGTGCCGCCGTATTCGATCAGTGTTTGAATGAGTGCGTCCAGTAGGTTGAGGTCTTTCAGTTAAACACCAAAGAACACTGCGGAAGACCAGTATAACCACTACGTGAATGTCCTGACTTAATGAGACTTCGGGTATGGTGACACGAGGTGGTACTGCTTCCAATCGAATTACGTGATGGTGAGTCTGCTGATTTTTCAAAAATCTGAGAACACCTGCACACACCCTGACATTACGTAACTCTCCGTTTTTCAGTGATAATTATCTATGAATGGATCCATTCTGCATACGTTAATCAGAGTGCTAATAGATTGCTATATTCTTGCTATCCATGCCACACCCTCTTCCAGGGCCGGTTGTTTGCCTTTTTACTGAGTCTTTGTCTTATACACACTCGTGTTTTTCCACGTTTCTTTTACCCTTATTCCGGGTAGATATGTACATTTGTGGTTTTATTTTCTGGTCATTCTTTTTTCTGCTACAGAGCAAATTTGAGTCATGAATATTTCACAAAGCGCCAAGATCGTGCCTGGGTGTTTGACAGGCTCCCCGCTCTTGCAGATTTCTACAGTGGTCTGGTTCGCACCGTGAGCAGATTTTGTTACCAGCTCACCCCCAGTGGAATTCCAGTGCCCTTGTCCCTGGAAACTGACCCTAAACGAGGTATGAAAAACTAATTATGAACCCCCCGTTCGATTATATTCTATGGCTTTTAGCGAGCTAACCATAACTACGATTGCGATACTATGACTTGCGTCTATTCTTTTTTTTTGTTTTAGCGAAGTCGAGAAAAATCGCATTTATTTTTAAAACGTTAGCTGTTGAGCATTTGATTGGTGATAGTAGATCATGAAGCACACTCGTTGGATCTCTTGGGCGCTCATGCAATTTTGACTGAGGTTTTGAAAGAACTTTTCTATTGCTAAACTGGCTGGGAACACTTAGATGTTGACATTGTGGTACCAAACTTGTTTGTTTGATCCTTGGTTCTCCTAAGTGTTTTTACCTTGGGCTGAACGGTCTGACAGTATTCATTCCATACATGTAGTCCAATGTTTCAACACAAACCGGGAGTTTGCACCAACATTCATCATTGGTGATGAACAGTTAAGAAGCCTAACTAATTCAGAGGTTGTATCAGCCCTTATAGGATGTTTGTTGAGAGTTCTAACTATATAGCTAAGGCCTGTGTGGCGTTTTCCAACATACACCGCCTTTTGGTCATTTTTTGATGCGCTAAGTGCGTAATGCTTTCGTTCAAGTGTTCCTACACCGCTGCGAAACCTAACAAATCACCCCCCCCCGCCGAAAGATGCCTGCCTTCGACTAAAGCACTAATTTTGTAGCCTGGGAACCCTGCATTAGCAGTGACGTGATTCCTGATGTGTCTTCGCTTCTGGTGGACTACCGACTGCTCGGCTCGTTAGTCTCCTAACTTTGGCACGTCTCACGCTTGTCTCGTTCAGTTACACTGAGATCGACAGTCTGTGGCTAGTACATGTTACCGAGGGTCAGGACATAAAAGCTTTCACGTTAAGGTCTATTTCAACAGAGCCTGTCCCGTTTTTCGCTTGGGTTTCCAAGAACAGAGAACGCTTCCTGTTGGCAACGTCACCTACCATGGCAAAAGATTTTGCCGATACCGTTCGTGTTGTGGGTCATTGTTTCCGTTTTTTTCGTCCGTTGGTTATTACACAATTCGCCATTTTTTAAACGCTCCCCGTTGAGTTTTCTATTATATTTATTGTGGTATTAATATCAGTTACTTGTAACTTATGTACGCTTGGCATGATTGATGGTTGTCAGTAGTCCTTCATATCTTCTGAATCTGTCTGAACATCATGTGGCTACCACGGGAGACTTAGCTTCGTCTCTGTCGTAACGGAGTTACACGAAGTGGCACAATACGATGGATATTCCAACAACTGGAACCAAACAGGCGTAGAGCAGACACTTTTGCGGTCCTGTTCAGAGTATACCTTTCATATCTTTATTGTGCGATAGACACTAGATGCTCGGCAATCCCTTCTTCAGCCAGTGGTCATAGTATTTTGAGGCCCAAGGGCTTTTTGACCTGGTTTCCTGGCCTGCTTTCTAGGACTGCCTGCTTCATGGAGAAGTTTTTGCAAACTAGGTCAATTTGTCAAGATCATTGTACGTCCGCTCTGAATGCGATAAAAGAATTCACGGGCAACTTTCACGGTCCATCCGTACGTCATGTGGCGCTGAGCCGAGGTATCCGACTCTTCTGTTTTTATTCAGTTAGTTGTTGTTCAATGCCATTTTGGATAATCGTCCAGCATCCCTAAGGTTTCTTTTCATTGGTTCGTCTAAATCGGTCAAATCGAGTAACCGCTGAAGTAGTACACGTCCATAGTAAATTTTGAACACTTGCTCTCTGCCAGCCTCGAGTGACTAGCACTGACTGGAGTGCCCGGAGAGCATGGTAATAAACACCTTACAGTGTAATACTAAAAATATGAATATTCGTGTCATATGATACGGGTTTTTCGCTGTTACTCTATGTTAGCCCTTCAAGTGTTTTCTGGATCATTCGCTTTAATATCATAATGTGTGTTGCCTTTACTAGCTGAAACCATACAACTATGTTACCGATATTTCGAAAGTTTTGTTTGGTATTGGTATGTTCACCGAGCTTGGCATTCAGGTTGTAAACGTTTCATCACCAAACAAGGTGACATCATCAGTACGTATATGTTCCAGCGTATAGCTATTGGGTTCAATAACTATACGCTTAAACACTTGCGTACTTATGATGTCACCTCGTTTAGTGATGAAATGTTTTTAACCTAAATGCCAAGCTTGGCGAACATACCAGCACCCAAACCATCAACCTGAGCCACGAACAGCACCACCACTGTTCACAATTATCAGAAAGTCTCTTTTCATTTATAGTTTCAACTATTGGGGCGAAAGAGCAACTTCTTCATCCATGACCTCATGGTTTTCTCTGATCAACGAGCACGCACTTTATGCGCACGCTGTTTTTCCTAGTCGACCGTTATTCAGTGTCGGTCAGTTTTCATTACTTGATCGATGAACTTGTCTTGTGCGTGTGCACATCCACGCACACATTTGATCAACCGTTTTTCATGTGTCCACAATTTCCAGTGTTTGTATGTTTTGATTCATTTGTTCAGACACTAACGTGACCTCCATTTTTGGTACACGTAGCGCAAGGAGCCACAAGTCAATTTGCTTAAATCGTGCATCACTGGATTATCTGCTACACGTAACTACAACGTAGCTACCTACAGTTCGTATGATTTTGTGTTGTTTAGATGGTATACCCTCTGGTGTGGTTCGGATTACCAAGGGTACCATATTGTCTATCCAATTTTAATATGATTTAAAAATTTCAAGTTCCATGGTTCACTTCTGGCTTTCTCTAAGACTGTGAAAATCGCAATGGGCTTGCCTAGTGTTTAACATAGATTTGAAAATTTGAGTTGAACTGTACTGCCAGTCTGTCTATGACGGGACAGATGCAACTGTCCCGGTGCACCTGTCTGAGTGTGCTTGCACTTGCACATCGGTTGATCACAGTACAGTTGGCGATATCCGTTTCCGGATTAGTCTGTCATGGTAGCCGGAAGCAAAGGACACGTGCGCATAACGGTCACCGTAAGTGGCTTGCGCCGCACCACTTACAGTTTCACTCACACACCCTGTATTCAGTGTAAACCCCAAGGAAGTATATTAAGAGGCGTGTGAATGGAGACCGTTGTGATCCAGTCGGCTGGTGATCGTTAGGCAGATGGTAGGCTAGTCTTAAAATTAAACCCTTATCTATCGAACACCAAATTGAGAGATTCTAGTAGTAATATCTAAATTTAGGAAAAAGGTATTAGAAATACAACGCAGAATCTATATATTGACATACTGTAGGTGAGATTAACAAACAACAAAGGTTTAGTCTTCGACTGGGGATCAAACAATACGGGCGACATACAGCTCCTCGATCGCCAGATACTTGCTGGAGACCGATCATTTGGATGATCTGACAAACGCTTTCCACGTGTTGATGCGTCGTTGAAAGCCCGTCATCATTAATTCACTCGAGGCACTGCTTGTCATAATTAACAAGCCAGTCTTTTGTATTCAAAATCTGTTGACTTTGAACCTTTGTCTGCCCTGGTTTTGCCTAATGACAGACTATTGTATGAATTGACTTTATTTACGGGCCACTGACGTTCATCGCTTTTATATGTAGTAACTGACGAAATGGTATTACCATCTTGCAAAACCGGTCTTTTGGTTCTGTTATTCAACATACAACAGCATAGCTGAAGAATGAGAAAGGCAGAAGGCTCCCTTGTGAAGAAGAACCGGTAATTTATCAAACGACGGAGGTCGTTGGCTGATAAACTTATGATTGACTCAACTTACTTGCGCCTAATATATTCGTTGACGGTGCCCACTGAGTACGTTGATGGCCTACCAATCCGAGACGGCTTGTGCATTCATTACGATGTCATATACTCGCGCACCACATTCTATGCATGTCGGTCGTTTGTATTCATGACCGCGCAACTGTCGCTCATTGATCCTTCTGACGCTCTTCCGGATTGTATTCCTCCGAACCGTCTGATTCAAGGCCAGATCCTGTCAGTTTGAGACTGATATAGCAAGAAAGACCTGCCTGAATAGCATCCTGGTGTCGCGGCCGCCATGATTTTCTATATGTTAGCTTTGAGCTGCTAGCGCAACAGCTGTTTTGGAACCCGTTCGTCAGTCGTCTTGTGGAAATGTTCCAACCAACGAAACCGGTTGAGCAGCCACATGCCTTCGGTTTCGTTCAGGTCTGCTCGTCAAAGTATCTGTGTTCTGAATCATGTCTGACTACCAAATGCCGAAGGTGCTTCTTAGACCCTACACTTGGAAGCGGCTTTGATTCTGCACTTTCCACTGATGCACTATCCAGATTTTAATGCCGTATAACAGCATAGACAGCGCCAATGAACCGTTTACAATCTGTTTGGTTTTCATCTTGAAGCTGCGCTTTTTTCAGACACGTCTTTCAAGACTTCTGCAAGCAGCGTTTGCCTTCGCCACATGGGCTTCCAGCTCGCGCGGTCCATTGACGACCCTATTGACAGGTTGAAACCCAAATGGCAGAACTCTGCGCGTCTTGCCACAGTCTCACCATTGTTATGTATCCCAAGTTTAGGCACGATGCGCTTTCCCGGCAAAGGCTGAAAGTGGGAAAATGTGTTGATGCCGTGGTCAGTCGTTGAGCCTCCTCTTCACTGAGTGCAAATAGTGCACCGTCATCTACAAACAGCAGCATGCACATTGAATCATCTAACCGGCTTGGGTCGCCGGAACATTGAATAGTCCACAGGCGACCATCCGTACGATATTCAACTTCAGCATCGTCCTCAGAGTTCGGAATGGCAACTGCAGTCAAATACAGACTAATTGGGGTTAGGGCTAGGACACAACCCTGCCTTGTGTCACTGCTAATGTCAGTCCCCAGGGGTCCATTCACACGATTGCACTTTTGCTTTCACATCCTCACGCAACATTGTGAATGAACTGACAGATTTACTAGAACATGCGAACTTGCCAAGCATCGTCCACAATGCCTGACACCTCACGGAATCAAACGCTGTGGTGAAGTCCATAAACAAGACACACAGCAGCTGATTACGCTCACGACGCTTCTCCTGGATCTGTCGGGCGTCAAACGGCATGTTAATCCCACTTGGACACCCGAGTTCCACACTGCTCCTCGACAGCATTTGTCTCGAAAACTTCCGCATTGAATCGGTTCAGTAGGATTGTTGCTAACACCTTTCCAACGCTGCTCACCAGATCGATGGCCACGTAACTGTCGGTGGTTTGCTTTCTATCCCTACCTTTAGGCAAGGGTGCGATCAAAATGTCCTTGAACTCTTGAGGGGCTGCCTCCTGCTCTCAGATGAAACAAACCAACTGAAGTCAACTTGGAACATTATGCTTTAGAAGTTCCTTTGGCAACCTACCTTCAGCTTTAAGCATTTCGTTTCACAGTTTTGTGGCTCTTAGAACGTAATCTGGGAATACACCAAATGTGGGTTTGACATCTCTTTCCCAGTTACCTAATCAATGGTGACCCATCGGTGTAGAAGTCTACAAAAGTGCCTGCGATAGATTTTGATGTTGTCCTTCCGTTGTGTGCTCGGAACGCCAGCGTTTTTGTAGTTTGAACGATTAGGTCAAAAATCGCCTTAAACGAATTTGTGGTGTACTCTTTTCACCCGTTCGCGTTCACACACGCGCACACTCCGGTGATACGGGGGTCGACACAGATAGCCTTGAATGCTGGTTGTCTCTTTTGACCGATTGACTGTTAGCTCCTTCAATTGTCCTGCGTTGACGTGACTGTTGTGGCGTCAGTTGGCTCATTATTTCCAAGTGAGATTGTGGGACTAATTTTGAAATGAAGTGAAGCATTTTTGCTGACTAGCTCGAAACGTTGATTTAAGGCACTTTCTATTAATTTACCTATGGGACGGGATAGGTTACGGGCAAGCGGTCATGTTATGAATTCGACCACCCGTTGCGATATAATGGAGGCGATCTGTATATAGGTTATGCATAATATACCGCACTTCTTTCTGTTTTCTAAAACATCCGTAATCATAAATTAATTGTTCCAACCAAACAAAAGTAGATTTCTGTCTTTACTACTTCCTCTTCACACTTCTTTTTAGTTGAAGTATATCTTAATGAAATAGTAATCGGGAATAATCGCGGTTACAATGATTATTCTGGTAATGAGTACGGTTGCTTGATGGGCATTGTTAAGTGTTGCTGTTCGCCATCTGAGTGAATAACTGACAGTCACCACAGGTGAAGCGCCTGAACGAATTTTTTGTGTGTACATTGCTTCCTCCTTCCTATTAGTAGAAAAAAGTCGAAACGAATGCGGTCCCGTGAATTACTGACTGGCTAGTTACAACTCTGAATAATTCCTATGTCCCGAGGTCTTACGGTCTATTCTGTTGCTTAAGCTGCTCGCCAAACACCATGTATGGTTCAAGATTACAACGATAGGTTAAAATGCGAAGTAGTTTTGAACCATCGGGTTGAGGGCAGTCAGTCGACATTTCTGTTGGGACTGCTTGTAGCAGTAGTACTGGTGGTGTGTACCCGAACTTCACTTGCAGAAAACTTGAACTGGCATCGTAGCGACTTGTTCATGCCAGCTTTTTCCCTTATTGGCCAACTCTTCACTGGCGCCGTAACTTGCTTTGATAATCCCGTGACCAAGATTCTTCAATTGATTTGTGCGATAGTTTGCCAGCCTGTTTTGCTGTTTGATATGATGAATATATTGTGGTCAGGTAATTCAGCTCATGACGGCCCACATCAACCGGTATACCGTACCTAGTGCGCTCGATTTTTAGCCTGCGAGATGTCCACAGGAAACGGTTTGCGATAGTTTGCAGTGGTTTACCCTGGTAGACCTTGCAGCCAAATCTTGTGGACTAACGGTATCTACTCCTCATTGTAGCATAATTATGGTCAGTGCAAAGATTTATGCACCGGCTGGACCACATTGCTATGCTTAGTCGTCTCAGTGTTTTGGCCACGTGGTCGACGACCGGTAATAGGTGAGATTTATATCGAAGACTGGTGGAAAACCCAGAGCTGGGGACCTGCTTGAATCATTAGGTGAGGTGATAGATGAGGTATTTATAATGTGATTTGCTGTGACGGCTTTTTTCTCCTATTGATGGATACCGAAGGGTTGTATTCACCAATTATAAAGCCGTACTAACTGGGGGCACACTGAGTTCGGGCTGTACTATCTCAACTGACATTCCACTGGTGCCCATGTAGCTCCAAATGGACATAAACTTTTCGATTACTTCCAAAGGCCCATCGCCATGGATGAAACCAGACACATAGTCGTACCATTCTTGCAACAAAGCTCTTAACTTGGAATATATAAAGGTTGTACCGAACTGAGACTAATAACCTCTCTGTGCTTCATTTCAACCCTCACAGATTAAAACGATGTATGCATATTTCATGGAAATCAAATGCCTGGGAGCATTCCTACGTCATCTTATTAGCGGTCTGTCAGAGCACACAACAGAACTTTGTATTCTACCAAGGTGAAATGGTAAAGATCAGTTATAATTTCTTGTAAGACCTTATCCCGCCCGATGTCTGGCAATAAAATGCTCTCAGGTCCATTTGCTTTTCGACCACACCCTTTCTTAATACATAGCCCTAGAGTACAGTTGTGCTAACTGAATCAAAAGTTACCTTTTGTGTTTTAAAGGATAGTATTTTTGGCCTTCTGTCTGAGTGGCGATGTTCAACAATCGTATAGGAAGTGAAAATGTAATCACGGTAGCCCACAGTCAGAGTGAAACTCACTTTGCTTCCCGCACTTGCGTTGTTCATGCGTTACATTTAATGTTCGAAGTACAGTGGCTGCATACAGTTTCAACGCAACGGAAATCAAGCCCATCTGTCGATAGTTTGCACACGAAATGCGTGAGCCCTTTTTGAATTGTGTGGTGTTAACCAAACCATACTCATTTGGAACGACTTCTTTGATACCTATTTTACTGTCTTATCTTCGTTACTTTCTTTATATCTTTAGGGGCACTGGAAATCACAGTGTTATTACTTGTCATTCTTGCTCTATTTGTTTCTTATTGTTTGAGAATAAGAAGCTCATTTACAGAATTCAACACTTTCTCGTCAAATTCGGTAGTGAGTTAGGCTCGAACGACAAGGTTCCCTCCTAACAGTTAACATGTGATAGCTGATGTGGAACGTACAAAGTGGTTTAATAGTTTTAAAGACAAACCAAAAAGCGAAATATTACAACATTCTTTCAGCGACAAATGTGAACATGCAATAAATGGTAGGTCACAGAAATGCAGCATAGCGTGTATTCTTTAATCTGTAGTGAGCATCGATCTACTATAGTTTCCTGCTAATCTGTTTGAGATGCTGAAAAGGATGAAGAGGTTCTGTGCGATGGAAACTGAATGTATGTAGTATTTTTGTATCTAATAGAAACGAAAATGTGACGTGAGCACAAGAGGCCATGGTTATCTTAATCCGGGATTCGTAAATTCTCAAGGTGTTCAGGAGTACCTTTGTGAGTGTCACAATTCTGAGAATTGTCAGTGTATGTCTAACTTTGGAATCATGTTCCGTTAATTTCGAGATCAACAACAGTCAGCTGGAGCAGCTGATTATGTAGAACTCAAAACGGACGGGTGAGTGTTGGAGTAACAAGTCGTTTGGTTCCAGAGTGTCAAGTAAACCTTTCGAAAGTATCCATTTTTCAACACCTACCGCATAATGCACCTTGAGTAGGACACTTTGAAAGTGGGTTTTTACCATATCCACATAAAAAAACTTTTCCAGAAAAGGAACTAGAAGCCGACACGAAGCTTTTGGACGAAGATAAGTGAACTTTACGACCTGATAGCTTAGCGTTTTCTACTTCAGTTATCTGTAGGATTTAGCATTTCTAGATGTGTTACCTTACCTCTGATAGACCGCAGTAGCTTTAGACTTTCAGCCTACCGTCTGATTGAGATTTCGCTCACGTTCCAATTGTTAGTTAGCCAATGCACTTGTGGTTATGTGTTCATGGTTAAAATTCTCGCGCCTTCCCTGTTTACTAACATATTTCCTTCTTTGTCTGATTACATCCTCCACAAAGCCAATCTCAAGTCTTTCAAAGACGCATTTCGGAACGCAGTCGCCACCTATCTGGACTCGGTCCGTTGCTTTCACCCAGTGCCGTCAGTCTTCTCACAGGAAACCTATCTGATCCCGCTTGTTCAATGCGGTCCATTTGGCATTCGCACCGAGGAATGCTTCACTACTCGTTTGTTACAGTCGGTCGCCACTGCAGTACACAAGCGCTGTCATTTGTCTTTAGCATCTGGTTACTTCAATTTAACCCGAGCTTACGAGAATCTTTTGGTTGACTATACTCTCTTAAATCCTGAGTCTCGACTCGAACTGCTTTGTGCATCACCTTCAGTAAGTCCTAACCACGCGTTTTGGATTGTTGACCGAATCACTCAACTTCAGTTTTGTTTGAATGCTTTTGTGTGTTAGATTTTGTTGGCCTGCATGATAGCGTTTGGCTGCTCACAGCTGTTTCCTGTGCAGTTGGTTGCGCTTCACAACAAAATTATTTAACCATTTTACTTCTCCGTCAATGGGAATTCCTGGACTCCCATTTTACGATCCAGTCTACTAAAACGTAGATCATGCCAGTTTTGGACAACGCCTGTTCTTAACACATTGACAAAAAGTCTATGACGATATCCCCTTCGAAACCACAAAGACATTTCTGCGGATATATTTATGGATGAAGTTATTTGGTCATTTTAAAGGTTTCTCCACTTTTGATAAGCCGAGTTTAAAAGAATGCAACTCGGATGAACTTCATACTGTCTATACAGCACCAATATATTTGCACTCAGCACGCTTCTGCCAACATGGTGCAAGTACATTTAGGCTGAATGCATACAGTGAAGTATTTTTGGACGCTGAACACTTTTGTAGGTCACGCTGTTCTCGAAAAAGTTTAACCATAAGGATTCGATCCAGGGAGCAGAAGAACTTGTAGCTAGTTTTTGAAAGATCCGGTAAATATGATGGATAAATTGGGATCGCAGTATTTAGCTGTAGCAGTTGTTTGGATTTTTTTCTTCTGGCCTGGCATCGTCATGCAAAGTGATTGGTCCGCTTGTTGATTAACACTGGTCACTACTTCTTCAGTCTTTGGTGAAATACCTCCGCTTTGTAACTGCATTACATCATTGGGATTGATGCGCTGGCTAGCCACTGGATTAATCCAACGGAAGACCACCGTACAATAATCCGGCTATTCTTCCAATGAAAATCAAGTTTAAGTATTCTTCGAAACAGCTCCATTTTGACGAGTCACTGCACATGCCTTCTTTTGTCATTCCCAATCCGTCTGTTGTTCGAACTGACAAGACGTGTTCAGGTTTGTTTCGCAGTAGTAACGGGTCCCACGTCCGCCACCATATGTTCATCTGATCCATCGTCATTTCGAGCGGTGCTCACTGTTCAGGATTTCTTTTTTGTTCCCATTACATCCAGTATAGTATTGGATGAGACGCCAGACTCTTTATTCACATCAATACAGCTTCTAGAGTTTTTTCACCATTTCTTTCAAACAATCATCTAGATAAACCAAAAATCTTCCAATATGAAGTTCAACTCACATGACTTTAAACTGGCGATCTACTTCTTAGTTGGTATGGTTTTCAGTTGTTGTTTTTTTATCAAAACCGCCTTTCATACTTGTTACCCGAAAATTACGCCATTCCGCATCGCATTATGAGGCTGAAATGCGTAGAAATTATCTAACTAGTCGCTTTTCACTTAGAAAAAACTTAAAGTCACAGTGGATAAAACGATACATAACACATTCGACCGGTTCTGAATAACAGTAAAGTTCGGGACTTCAAAGCTAACCTCCGCGAGCTTTGCACTAATTTCCAGGGTGTTCGAATATTTGTGCTTCCATTTTACTTCAGAATACGGCGTTTATATATGCTCTTGGCATGTAAACCAAAAAAAGTTGAACTCACTTTATCCCATTCCTAGGTCCCTCACAGAGCCATAGGTCCTCAGTAGAAGTTAGGAGATTTAGATTGTTTCAAATTGAACAGCAAACACATTTGATCGCAGCCTTCGCATTCAGATAAGCCTATCAGTTAGCCCACTTCGAAAGAAAGCACTAGACCCGAGTTTCGTTCTCACTCGAGCTCATCAATGATGCATATCCTCGACCGGACCGGAATTTGTACTACGACCCTGGTTGTAAAACCAGCTTGTTAACCACAAAGGCAGGTCTTTGTTCCTCATCCTTCCATAGGTTATGCCACTCCGACTTCCACGCTTTAGGCCCGTCTGTAGGTCTAATGTCTTTTCGTCGCCAAACACCGCACATTTTTATTGGGATGTCCCTAAGAGGCAAGTCTCCATCTACTTCAAAATCGATTAGTATGTTCATAATATTGGAAGATTCTTCCTTTCCTCTCAATTTTTTAAACCATCAACCGCCCTGTAATGCAGGATTTCTAGTCATTGTGGGGCGTCCGGTTCAAGCATTAGTTTGAACTCCCAAAAACTCAGTTGATTAATGCGTCATTCGAAACAGTCTGCTATTCTTATTTATTCAGATTTACCGTTGGTCTTTCAAGAACTGAGCAAAGCATAATCTCTGAGGTCGTTTTTCTGTCTCCCGTATGACCAGATGCGTTTATTATAGAGCCAAAATCTGGTCTTTCTGAAACCGGTTAAACATAGTAGCTGATGGCTTTTCTCAGTTAGAAATCACCCATTATCCTTGGTCACGTTTGAGGCCAAGACAATCTTTCATCCACGTGACGTCCACATCTCAGCTTGTGTACGATTTTCAGCTGATGTGTGCTCATGTCGCGTGATAACCGGTCCAAAGTGCATTTTGCTTATTCGTTACCTCTAAAGATGACCGTGCAAGTCTCGTGTGGTTACGATCGACGCTCGGTAATGGGCGTGTTTTGTGTTTGCGAAGTTTTGCGTCGAACTGCGCGGGTTTATTGCAGTCAAGTCGGCCGACGATTCTTGTTTGCCTTTGTTACTCCAAAGAAACGAATTACCCCGATTACCGTCCTGCGCAGTGTCTTGGCCACTTAAACAGGGCGCTGATTCGGGCGTCTTCTTCCTGTTGGAACTCGTTAATAGTGCATATGCTTGCCACGACCGGGACTAGGACTTGTAACCGCCAAATCCTCTACTGCTTACCAGTAATCAAAGTATCGAGCAACGAGTGTAATAATTTCAACTTGGAGGGAAGTCCTGGTAGTGGGTACATCGACTGGGGTTAACAGGACAGTTACTATCTCTCCCGTCGAGGCGATCGGGCAATCTGGACACAACAGTAAACTTTGTGCCTGAGGAAGTCTCGGAGGAAGACATTCAGTCGTACGGGGTTCGACGACTTTAGTGGTCATTCAGTCGTTCCTACCCTACCGACTCATGGCAAACAAAATGTGGTGTCGAGATGGTTTCCCATTACGAATGCATAGTGTAGTATAACGCAATCTTGTCAAAGCCAAACACGGTTGCGAATTCTAAGTTGATATGCCGGAGCGGACTGTAAACGGCTTCGAAAACTGAGGCGTCCATGGTGTCGCACGAAACCCTTGATCGCCAACAACCCCAGATGAACAATCGACCAAATATGTTTCTTTTTATAAATGTAGGTTTGCTGTCCGAAGAATACGCTACATCTAAAACGGTTGTGTAGAAATACGAAAGAAATATCCTTCCTTATAATGGGGCATCGTAAAAACAGCTTTTCAACTATATGGATTAACATGAAGCTCTTTGTTTATAAGATTTGAACAACGACGACTTTAACCGTAAGTTGACATCATTCTTTAGAAAGAAGGTGCGTGTCACGGGGTTGTAACATTTCGTTTGCTTCATTCAGTCATTAACATTTGAGTGTACATGTGTGGATAGCAACAACAGTAGAAGACGTCACGAATGGACCTCACATTGAAGGAGGGTTATTGACGGTTCTAATGCAGACAAACGGCCTTGGTTAATAGTTTGTGCTCATGCATAGTCGAACTGTGATCGTTAATTACTATTAGTTCAGAGAGTATGATCAGTTGGGGACTCAGTTCACACACGAACCCATCGAACAAGTTAACTCGATGAAGAGTGTGATCTATTTCTATGGTTGGCTTTCACAGTCGACGTTGTGGGGTTCCAGTTTACACTCTCTGTTGCATCATTGTATGCATCAATCACTTGAGTGTGTGTTCGGTTAATGTTTGTCGTACACAGTAGTCTGTTCTGTCAACTTAGACGTCACTGCACCCGCAAGTAGATCGAAAAAACGCACCGGCAACAGTGCATTTTTCCGTGAAACGTTATTGTAATCAAAGAAAGAACACTTCGAGTTAAAAGTGACAAACGTAACTCAGACCATATGCGAGCCTAGGTCTACTAGTTTCAGTTTACGTAAGTTGTAATGTGAGTGTCTTCGTTTCACGGGAGTCATTCATGTGGCAGTCTTGGTTAGCGCTCTTGTTTTGACCGCCAGCTACTCTCTCAGCATATTTGTTTTGTGGAAAGACCATTATGTAGCGAAAGGGCGTCCAATAAAACAATCGTTATTGTCTAACTCGCTCGTTGCCATGCTACGCGCGCTCTCGCGTTTACGAGTCAGAATCCCAGTCCACAACAACCACCGGTTTCCGCCCACATGTCGTGTGCACTTCTGCCCGGTTTATGTATGTGATCGACGCCTTTTATCGGGGAGTTTCCGTCTACCCATTCTTCGTCCGTTGGTACGACTTCGGTGGACGAGGGCTCGTCCGGTCGCTCGTGATTTCCGTAATCTGTCCACTGTGGGTTTTGACCGTATTCCACGACCGTGTCGGGATATTCCTCTGAGTGTTTGAATAATCACGTTTTCGAATTGATTGTTTATCCTATTTTGCCTGTTATGTCTTGCCCGTTGATTCAATCCATTCGAGCGATGACTCATCCGGTCGCCCAGGCTGTACGTTCCCTGGGAACGTACCTCTCCCCGCGTTGAAGTATTCCGCCGAGTGTTCAAATATTCGCACTTTTGGCTTGATAATCCACCACAGTTACAACTTCACTTCCCTGTTGACGGTTACCTGCGCAGGTCCGCTTTACTCTATGAAATACTGTTTTCACTAGCCGCATGTTATGTGTGTTGCGGCTGGTTGAACACATGCCAATTAGGGCGTGCAGTTGCTATTGGTGGACCGAATCTAGCCTATGCCCAGATTGTTCACATTTAGATCTGTCTATAATTGTTTATCAGCCATACTGTATTTACTAGTTATCTTATTAAATTCATTTCTGCCGTGCAGATTCCCTTGTATTTCATTTTCTATCCTTGTCTGTCTTTTTTTTTAAGGCAAACGGCTTTTTGAATTCGCCAGGTCTTTCTGGCTATATTCCAATGGCTTACCGAGAATCGCTCATCAAACTGCTTTCGCGATTCGATTACACGCGGACTCCACAAAGAAATTCGTGGCCGTTAGTTTCAGAGTACAGTCGGCCCGAATGGACATTTCACGCTAAAGGTATTTGGATTGAACAGCGATCTTCTGTAGCCACTGAACCTACAACCGCTCTTACCCTGATCGGATCATCCAATTTAAGTTATCGATCTCTGAATCGTGACCTTGAGAGCCTGTTGGTCGTGTGGACGAAAAATGTTAACCTTAAACAACGGATTTTGGATGAGAAGGACTATCTTTTTTCTTCCAGTGACTGTCATCCAGTGACGCTGACAAAACTTGTCGCCCAATCCCATTTCCGATTGCCCTGGTATCTACGATTTTTGCATCCTTTCCTGCATACTCTGATGTGAATTGGAACAAATACTTTTGCCAGTTGTTTTTATTAGTATATATATTTTTCTTGCCGTACGAAGAAACTCCCATTTTCTTGTACAACATTTGCCTGCTCATTGTAATTCTTTTCTTTTAACTCATTTTATCTTTCGTTCGAATTTCACAACCTCGATCTCTTTGGGGTGCATTTCTGTCTGTCTTTTACTCAATGCTCCTCTTCCGGTGAATGAACTGTGTTTGTTGACGGTCACTTTGGCATAGTACTGGGAAGATGAGTACTGACTAGGTTAAACTGGTTTTCCTATGGCGGCCTTTTGCGGACAGTGTCGGTTCCGAGAAGTCTACTGATAAAGATAGGGAGCTGATAGTAACAAAATTTTAAGTTCCTTCGGTGCTGTGAAAATCGGTTTATGCAACACATAGATTAGGAAAACCTGCAGTGTGGTACAACTACGAATTTCACTCTGGTCGTTTGTGTACGGCTCAAAGGTTTGTCGTCTAAACTTGCAACTCTTCTGTGTATTTGCATGCGCCTGTGGAGCGGATTACGTGGATCACACAATTGGTCAAGGTTGGGATGAAGTGTACTATACATGCAGTTTTGGTGCGGCCCTTAGGCACATTACGTTGAAACTGTCTATCCAACCAATCTACGGTCTACTTTGTCTGTAACCGGCTGACGTCATACGTACTTTGACCATTGTGGGGCGCTCGGAATTCGCCTACACAACATGGAATTATGTCCAGGAGTGTCTTGAAGCTCTACGATTACCCTGGATATCGGTTGTACACTTGACATCTGTGATGTTCATTTCGGTTGCCTAATTACTCTTTCATCTGAGTGCCTGACATATTCGTAGCAAATCACCTATGTTTTGCTCGTTTAGTAGCCAGTATACTGTGAAGTTTATGTAAGTTATCCGGCAATGAATAACCGGAGACGGACAGTTTGCCAACTCTATTTGCACTTGTGATGTATTGGTTGTTATTGTAACCCCTGTTTCTTAAAAAGTGTAGTCCTTCAGCCATTGGTTGCCAGCCTATTATTCTCTGAAAACTCGTGGAGATATCACTTATGGATGTCATCTAATTATATTGGTAATTTTATTCCTAGGTTTTACTTATCACAATCGATTGATTGTGTTGCTTGCCATTTTTTCTTGTTTCAAACGGCGCCTACTTTCATTATACGACGACTGGTGTTCATCACTTTTTTCCTTCTGGGCAACAATTTTAATTACAACCTTTCGTTAACAAGAGTGTGTTTGTTTTCATGCGTTGCTTTATGTTTATGCGAGTCCATTTGAGCTCCATCAAGCCGTGATACCTCGACGTGCAAACTGGTGGTCAGCCATCCAATACGGAAACGAGGAATCTGGCGAAAAATCATTATTGTTGAAGTTGATTACTAACACCTGTGGTAATTGGTAGATACATCTAGTCGTTAGCCTCACTTTATAGTTGAAATATTTTTTTATGTTTTCATTCATATATGGCATTTGGTACGTTTTGCCTGATTGCGTAAATAGTTCAATGGGGAACTGGATGTCAACATTTTCTGAAGGTTGAAAAGAAAGTGTGCTCACAAAGTTCATGCCACCTATGGGGACGGACAAAGTTCCCTACGTTTTTTTATGAATAGCTCAATCTCTATTGAATTACGCTACTTTTATGTAGTGACAGTAAACGAAGTGTTCACGTGTAGAAACGTGTAACTCTGTTTCCTATTTTGTAATTTTCAGTAGCATACAAAACCCGCGAAGTTCGGGAAACGCATTCATTTTATACACTCTTCTCGATCATCAACATGTGACAGTTAAAAGTAAATCAAAAGAACAGATAAACTCATACTTACCTGTAAGTAGTAGGGGATTTTCGTTGGTATGCCACTGAAAATCATTTGAAATTTGATAGTAGCTTTCGCATTCCCATAAACTCTCTATCTAAACCCCTTTTGAAAATAGACACCATATTTGAGTTTCTTTCCTCGGGCTCATCCGTCACTATTCGAACGGCGGCTTACATTCTCATGAGGCAACCACTAAACCACTGGCTCTGTCTTAGACACGGTCGAGTTACAGTACTTAAGTGCTCGGCCACATTCGTTTATGAAAGGTATTTAGGTCGTCCGATCGCCTCGAGAAGAGACATTGACTGTACTGATAAACCCAGTCATTAGTCTAACAGTTAGGACTTATCACATGCAGCCTGCTGCTTTTTGTAAGAGGTAGACTAAAAACTATGTTTGACGGCGAAGGCTGCAGTCGAATGTAGATTATGTCCAATTTTTATGAACCAAATTCCTTACTACTTACCAGTAATTAAAACAGGTTTGATGACTTCCTTTTGTGAGGTCGCAGTCGTCCGGTCATTCACCGATGTTAGCTGGTTTTCGGGAGAAGCGATCAGACAATCTGTACATTATTCAGGTTAATATGGAAATTTGGTGATGCCCAACTTGAGGAACTAACACAGTTGCCTCATGATGTCGTGAATCTGAAGTAAAATTCCGATCATGGCAACGCAGTGCACTATTGATCAAACCCCGACGGAGGCGAATAGACTAGTTACTAGTAGTTTTTTTAAAGCTTGCTTGACCCTGGTTAGGAAACTCACAGCAGCTGTAATATAACTCATAGGTCTTTCTGGACTGGTGGTTAACAGCTTCAGTGGACTTGAGTAATTTAACACGGCTGTTCCTCGTGATCAGCTGAAACGACGTAGTCACCCCCATTTTGTGCCCTGTCGGAATTGATTGTATGGCGACTGACGAAACCAAGCCTCGGTTATTTGATCGATAGTGATTACCAGGTTGACACTCGTTAGCACAGCTACCTTGGAGACTTATTCAAACCTGAGATATTCACATCTTAATAGTATATCCGACACGCAAAGCAAAGTGTTTGGGAAAAATTGAGTAGCCAGCGCCGTTGCGTTCATTTCGGGAGTCCTGTTCCCTTTGGGGTACATTTTTTCAAACGGCCTCCTAAGGTAATCAGTACGATATTTTTGTCGGTAATTGTAGTGGCCTGTTGCTCCAGTCATTTACGCCGGCGCTGCAACCACCGTGAGTTTTCACGATGTGACCTTTCTGTTACGGAATCATCACGTGTTGAAACTAATCAATTACAGTAGTCTATATTGTCGCAGGTTACACTCGGTTAAGAGAGATTTGATTGTTTCTTGGTTAGGTTCTGAGCTGTTTTTCAATTTACTTGATTTGGTTAATGCCTCAATCATTATTTCTGCTCAGTGCAGTTTGTAGATAAAATATCTTCTGATGACTTCGTTTGCGAATCAGTCAGCTGTTCGAAATTAAGTTGTCTGCATTACTACGTCCTGTTTATTTGGCACTTGGCCACTTATGCTGCCCATTGCTATATTGTATATAAGAGGGAACGACAAGGTCGTGACAATCGGTTTACGAATTTATGTTCTTATCAAATGGTTGTTGTTATACTCAAATGAAAGTTGTTGCTGTATCCACAATTTTCAGGCTTTTATTTATAGGATTAATGAGAACTTTATCGACTAGAGATACATGTGATTCTGTGTTGCATGGTTTAGGAATCAAACTGGTTTTATTAAAAACGGATTAGCTTGTTAACGGGTACAAGAGTGTAGGTACCAACAAGTGGCAATAGTGAACAGTCAGATTCAATATCCGAAGCATAATCTCCTGAATCCGTGTTGGAATGCGCCTACTGGTGATACTTTCGTCACTTCGCGATAAAGTGGTTCATTTTAAACGCAGGGTGACATTCTGTGTTACATTATGCTGTTCATTGAAATCTGATGTATCGGACATTTTAACTTTTGTATTTTAATAAAATGCTTTATGCGCATTTTTTGACCAATGATCCATTTGGAGGATATCACATGGACCAAGTGCGTAGCATCGTTATAAATTCAGGTGACTTAGTTAACGTGAATTTAACTCCTTGGAAGTCTTCTAGCAACCATCGTTCGGCCTTGTTTTCATTAGATACGCCATGGATATAATATCTACTACCTATTTCGCTATTGTTCTTTTCATTCGCCTCACTTTATTGTTCATCTCTCGGTGTTAGTGAATGTTGGCGGAGTCCGTGTGCACACACGAAGTTGATCGGTTGTCAAAAATAGCCTAAGTAACACAGTACCATTTGTAAATGGGGGTCTTGTGAGACCTTGGTAGAGGGAGTAGGGTTGTGTGTGTGTGGAAATACTTTTTTCAGGTCAGTTATGTTGTATATGAAAATATAACAAGGTTTATACAAAGTCCTACCGTACGATGGTAAGATAAAAGGCGCTGGTCGTAATATTACTTGTCCACTTGCCGGAACAGATCGGTTTATTGTTATGTTGTATCATTTGGAGCGTTCTCTTCAGTAATACTAGTTGGTGGACACACCGTTATCATGAATTTTGTCAATACACTGTAATTCACCAGTGGACAACTGACTCTCTAATTGGACCGTCAGTGGATCATCCAGGCGTCCTTTAAAGGTAGGTTACACACTGCGAATGTCTATGTACGTATGACGTTATTATGCTTTCCAGCCTAGTGCTTAACACTTCGATAGTGTGTATAAACATTCTCTCTGCGCCTGTCGTCGTGCATTTGGTCTATCTTCTTTGTTTACATAGACATGAGATTTTTAATGCAACACGGAAACGCGAACTTTTATTGCAAATCGAACCTGTGTATTTCTCACCTACTTAATTTTTTGTTATCGGTTGAGTACTTTTTACTGACTTCGTCAGCAGTTCAAGCAGGTCCTCTTCAAGTCTGATTCCGTCGATTTGTGCTGAATTCTATGTTAACTGGCGTGATTTCTGACTCCCAAGAGCTGAGGGTTTCATATGCTTTCATTGGTGATCGTTATTCGTTTGTTTGCTTTTCGGGGAGAAACCTACAAATTTATGAAAGCAAGCGCCATTCACTATGAATACGAATGCCATAGGTATTGAACATAATAGTGGAGAACAGCTAACGATATGCTGACTTTCATGCATATTTGTAAGTGTTCTGTATATATAGGTTTTTCTACGACTGGTTATCTTTCTTGCCGAGCGCCTCATGAAAGTCGCTATTCGGTGGCGGTAGACAGTTCACGCCCTTGCGAGTGTCTAACGGCGGCCATATCTAGCCTAATATAAACTAGAAGTAAACTAGGCTTTTAGATCCAATGCGACATAGCATAAGGAGTTTTTCAGTTGACTTCATTGTCCAATGCGGCAGTGCCGATGTGAAACCATTGCAGTAGTAGACACTGTCATTTAGCAGCTGTGTGCAATTCAGAATTATCGAACAGTTTCTTGAGAGTTCATTTATCACTCTAACATGTTAGCACATGGTATAGCTATTCCGTTTAAGATCGGATTGCTGCGACTGTGGTTCAACAACCTTGATTATAGTTGCTTGACGGGGAAACCTGACCCTGTCGTGTTCTTTTTAGGTTCCTTGCTCTGCTTAATAGCCGTGGCCGCTTAGCCAGACTGCAACTTCCATGTGCAGATATGAGCACTTGGCGAGTTATCTTACGAACTAGAGATTATGACATCTACTGGTGAACGTTTAATGCACTGTAGTCCATTAACTACAACTGTTTGCCGGTGAGTTGCATAAAGTCTGAGCTCATTAGTATTGAAGCACTTACGTTAGAAGTGCAGTAATCCAGAACGCGACGTGTTTTTGTATGGACGCTAAGAGGAACAGAACTTTAGCGTGTGGGCTCCGGTTTATTTGAAAATTACATTTGTTTGTGTAAGTGATACAAAGTAGAATTCCATATTAATGTCAAGAGCTCAGTTGCTGATTGACTTACCATCCTGTCGTTGGTTGGCCGGAATGGCACTTATTTGCTTTCCTGTCAGCAGCTGTGTCGTAGTGTGCACTAGACTCCCAATTATAGCTAAAAACTTATAATAGTCTCGTCAGTTGGTCGACTTTCATGAGCCGACGGATTCAGCTTGGGGTGATCAATCTAACCTGACCTGTTATTTATCGTCAATACAATCCTGCCCAGAGGGTATTGTGACTCGGGCCACCGCTGACCTCAGTAGTGACGTGGAATATCTTAGACAGAGAAAACGTCACTAAAATGTTATAGAGTACCAATATCAAAGAACACCAGGCAGACGAACTAGACATAGTACTGATGCCGGTTCGTCCTTGACTGCGGCACTTCACCGTCCAGGATTACGTTTCTAGTCGGCGATTTGAGTGATCAGGAGGACCCCAGCCGACACCTACAAACTTTGCTGAACGGAATAGTCAGGGTCTTCATATTTCCTGGCCACGTTGTTGCTTGATCACCACGCGGTTTTACCCAACTGTTGATGTTCTCAGTATATAACGTCCGGTTCGGTAAACGAACAGATGACATGTGGAGTACGTGACCGAAGCATCGCAGTCTGTTGTAAAGCGATTAGTTGATCAATTGATCACACATCCCGAGCGTTCCGGAATATGCGCTGGTGAACGACCACATTGCTCACGCGATCAGTCCACTTAATGTGGGCTAATTGGCAGAGACACCGGTGGTCAAACACAGCAAGTAGGTTGAAGTTTTCGTTGTGAACAGCCACGCTTCTGAGTCGTAGAGCAAAACAGAACGCATACGTGCATTACATACTCTTCCTTTTAGGGACAGTTGAACGTCTTTTCGACTCTACAGTTGACGCAGGTTGGCAAAGGCAATTCATACCTTTGCTATTCTCACCGATGTCCCATAGGCGATATTACAGTCTGACGAGATACTGCTACCCATGTATGTGGGAGTGTTCATAGTCTCATTATCGACTAGGTTTCGGTTGTCGTGTTTTCAAGCGGGCCCCGTTTGGGTTAGTTGACTGCTTTGTGTGCCATCACATCTTTCCTTTTTAATTCATAATATTTGACTTACAACTTTTGTCACTGTGTGCAGTCTTAACAGTGTCGATGCTGTCCTTGGACGCATTCTCGAGAGCACCTACGTACCGTTTGAAGTCATTCCCTTTACGGCCACCGTCTTCAGCAGGCACGAATCCTGTCGATCATGCCAGCATGTGCTCGATGCTCATTAGAATGTTAATGACCCGAAGGTTATTGTCCTACTTTGAGAGGCTCACTCACCTTCAGATAACCAGTGGATGTTTCATGAAGAAAGAAACCAAGTTCTCTGGCAACACAGTGGGTACATACGCCAAGTGCTATGTAACGCAGAGGTTGATAATTAATGTGGCTGGTAATTGAAGACACTTGTCCAACTGGATCTCCTGCAGATGCAGATAAAAGCAAGAAACGACAAGGAAGTTTCTTGCAGCACTTTTAACAACTACCGTAACAAGACATCCATAATCATTAGGACACTGTACTTACTTCCCTAGATTATGAATATTGAGTTGAATAAACAAGGCAGAAAACTATTTGTTCAACTCGTACACACATGCAGTCGCAGGAAGATATGTCATCTGAATTGGTAAAACAGTCGTGTTTGGTGCATGTAACCGGTTCTACGCGTTTAACAGAAGATTAGTGCAGACAGAGGGCTCACACGATTGTTGATAACAGCAGAGGATACAATGCAGTGCGGTGACTAAATGGGGGTGTCACTTAATTCTCGCTCATTAACTGATTAAAATGTCTTTTTTGAAGAGTAGTCAAGCATCAAACTAAAAGAACGCGATAGGATTTGGAAACTAACCATGTATTTCCAGCATTGTTTGAATCTATAAGTATTTAGCTCTCGCCTTGTCTAGGACCAACGATGTCAACCAAGAGATGAAAATAAGAAATCTGAGGTGAGCTCAATGGCACTCGAAGTGACGCCAACCGAAAAGTGCATAGATCTCCTGAGCTGTTTAAACAATACTAAAAGATGCCAGCGAAACTGTCTTGGTGATGAGGATAATGGACGAGTACTTAAGATAATGGAAGCAGCTGCCACGTGCAATTAAATGCACTATTGAGGAAATCGATACTGGGCTTACATCAGGCTTCCTGTAGCAGGCATATCAAAAATATGTATACAGAACGGACAAGCGGAAGTTCGCAGCCGTAATCGGCATCTTCAGAGAAGCCATCCGTTACTACACACAGTACGTGAACAGAAGACGTGTGCGTTTGTTGTCAACAACCGAGGAACAGTGTTCACATAATTACCGTTGTATAACAAACTAGGCTTACCTACTTATTGTGTCAAACGTGGCCTATACTCGAGAACAGCGTGATTATGTTCGATGCTAGGTAACCCGGTGGATTATGAAAGAAGAGACTCGATAACAGTGCATGACCATGCACCTTACCACATGGACCTCGAAAGCGTATTTGAGAATGCAGATTACACCGGTGTAAAGCTCCTGTTATTCGGTGTTGTATACAATCTGTGGAATGTGGTCAACCACCGAGTGAAGCAATTGATGCAACAAAAATATGACCTCGTACTCGCGAGTGATCTTTTTCGTATACTTTACCAACGTGAGTAGCGGTTGAAATTTACATAGAAATTAGCTGAAAGGACCACTGGTGTTGTCAGTACACGATATGGAGATAATATCTTTTGTTTTGCCTTTGTCATTATGTGACCTCACGTAGCCAGCTTTAGTGCCAGTTTGGAAAGGAACGTTCTATCCATGTGTAAGGCATGTAGCGAAGTTTAAAAACCTACACAGAACACAGCAATAGGGAGATCAACACGGAAAAGACCGAAACTACCTGCATCTGATGGTTTTCTAGATTCCTTAGCAGATATTTCTTGTACAGTAGTAACATGTGTCAAGTTACTACGCCGACCTTTGTCTGTTAAGGGCTCGATAGCCACCGGATACCTAAATCGTATACGAGACTGCACAAGAAATTTGACGCTGTAATCAGTGTGAGTTTGTTTCAGAATGAACCGTTTTTTTAATTTTCGTATACCTGTTCCAAAAAGGCCCACATTCGATCAACAGTGGAATAAACGAGTGAGGATGACGTCTAAATACAAACCGGAAATGATGGCTGGATACATAACTGGCATTCACCATTGAACCTTATTGGATCGTCACCTTAGTTACGCGCTCAGTCGCTTGGCCCAGTGTGGTGATTGTCACTAAACCCATTTCTCGTGACTGTTGTTTTATTACATTGCTGACAATAACTTGTACAATTGCGCTCGACGGATAAATTACTTGCTTTGCCCAGTTCGGCTGTTATTACTATTGCGTCGAAGCTAGCTCTGGGGTTGAGCTAATTCAACTACTTCAGTTCTGTATTCCTGGAATCATCACACCCAAATCGAGAATTCAGAAGAGACACGGCCGCATTGTTTATTGGACGAGCGAGACGAGACGAGATAAACTACCCAGTAAACACGCCGACTCTGGCCCGGCGTCGGTCCGACTCCGGCACGAGTTG
>LUCH01004617.1:0-47532 GCA_013368495.1 Paragonimus heterotremus | reverse complement strand
GATCGGGTTCGTCTCCCGGGCTAGAGCCCTCGCGACTCACAGAGTCGATGGCTTGAAACTTTAGATGACATGTCGGCTAACCGATCACAGTGGCGTGAATGTTATCGTTGTTTGTCCGAGTTGTCTGTGAAGTGAGTGCACTTAATGATGTGGGACAGTGAAAGCCATGAGGAAGCTGTGTTGCTGATGACGCCTTACTTCCACTTACAGCTCGGTTGTTTGTTTGCAAGGTGTAGGTGTCTTGGTGTTGTAAGTTTGAATGTAGACAGCTATTTTTAGTGACTAGATCCCCTCCCCTCTTCCTTTTTTCTTCTCTTCTTAAACAGGGTTTATTTCTTCTTCTTCTTCATGGTTGTGTGGCAGTTAAGCACCAGTGTGAACCACTGATGTATTGCTGTCTATGAGGATGGTGGTGACTGGTTTTTTCGTTTCCTCTTATCAGTATCCCCGTGTCGTTTTGCTCACTCTTGGTAATCAACATCTGGTCTTGGCTGACGCCAAACTGGTGTAAAATTTCTCCTGACGTTCAGCGTGTTGTTTTTTCCCCATGAATTTCGTAGTGTAGTTTGAGACGCAGCTCTTCATTTTTTGGCGTTTTGCTCATGTTAACTTCTCTCAACTTTTCACCTTCAGTCATCTTTACCGTCAGTGTATAAATGGGTGGGTGAACGGTCTATTTATTTCAGTTCAAACGCCACGATGCCACAGTCGACGCGATCAGAATCGTGCACAATTGATCTCGCTCGGGCACCGTATTGTGCTTTTCTATAATTAGTCAATCCGGAACTGTGGGCTGCATTGAGCAAATAAAGTTACGTCAAATAGGCAAAGGGTGTCTTAATAAAATAGAAATCGAGTAGTCTTTGTTGTCCACCTCCTGTCTGTCGTCTACATTGTAATGGTGACACAAGCGACATTTGTTTGCATATGTTCGAAGACAACAACAATGTGCGTAGTTCCGGGCTGTCTGCCGTATAATCAGGACAGCTGTCGCACAATGCATGTTGGATTTTGAGGAATACGTTGTGTCGACAAACGCGTAAATCCTTTTAGGCTGCACCTAAACCAATTATACTCACAATTAATAATTCGTTCTCTCTAGTGTCTTAAGATCCTACGGCCAGTCCACGGTCGTTCCTAAGGGGTTACTGTACACTATTTCGTTTATCTTCATAAAAAGGTCAAGAGTGCAGGACCATGAGAACTTTATCATTTTCCTCAGGTGATATACGATACCTACATTAGCCTCCTATCAAATGCGGCTAGTCTAGAGAAATCGTTTTTTTTAACTAACCGTTGCATTGTCTCTTGTGTCTACTAGCAGTGGTTGTGCCCACTGAACTGAGGTTACACACTAAGTCCGCAGTGCATCGCTTAAGCCTATCGTCCCGAACCATCTGTTCAGTAAACAAGTTTTAACCGCACCATCCACGAACAGCATGACTGAACGGACTAACTTGGTAGGAGTTCGTTCACTAACAAGCTTTCTCTGAAGCATGTCCAACAATGTGATACGGAACAGTAGTGCTTACTGTCTTGGTAAACCTGAATCGGTATGAGTAAGATTGAGCCTTGACCACCACACACATTGAAGTCTAGCCTCCGAGTCTTTGAACGAATTTAAACTTCGCAAACTTAGAAACGACATAAAATTATACCTTATAATTTATCACGAGCACTTCGCAAAATATGACCGCGTGGTTTGACCACAAAGAAAATGAAATGTGTTGGCACTTGATTCATTTATCGAATAATATGATTAAAAGACGAATTGTTTTGGCAGAATGCTTAGGCACTTCGCCTACGCGGAAAGTATGAATTTGGTGCCTTATTCAAACTCCGTGGGAATTACTAATTTCTACTCCTAGAACGATTAGGTTAGCTAAACCAACTACATCATGCTTGCCAGAAGAACTGAAAATTATATGACTTCATTCTCGGTCACTGACTTCATGCAAAGTAAACTAGTTACCATTGCACTGTATACGAAGAACATAATATTTGATTTCATTGTGATCACGCACACTTTCAATACTGTACGTAGGTATTGGTCTTTGTTATAATGGTGTTGATAATAACAATAATAATGATTTAGGTGTACTCATGATTGGTACTATCATGGAAACATGATTTTGAATATTGATGTTCCGAGTAATTTTCATGTGTATCTGCAACAGAATCTGTTCTCACATGGTCGCATCAAATCAATCATGTTCGTCTTGCAATGTTAGTGTGGTCGTTGCAATTCAAAACCATAAACTTTGGATAGTCCCGTTGTGTTACAAATTTTCATCTACTGGGTGTTTATGAATATTATGATCATATATAGCTGAAACAGTTCTTCGTTGCTGTCAACAGTGTCAGAAGTATAAAATGGATAAAAGAATGGGTGACCAGTACGTATGGTAGATTAAAGCCTTTATTGTTTGACGGAAAAAGGTAATTTTTAACGCACATTAAACCGCGGAGCCATACTGCATTGATTGTGACTTTTCGCCAGGCTCTCCACCCTCGCTAGCCAGGCCTACTCGTTGCTGTTTTCCCCCAAGATTGGAGGTTGACAGGACTTTACCGAAGTGTCGTTTGATTTCAAAGTTTTCGTTCTGCGAACAGGGTCCATTGGCTTGTCATAGATCTGTTGCTTCCGGCCTACTTCACCGCATGCGTTTAAAGCTCAACATGACAGGCAACTGATGTACATACTTAGGACAATCCCGAGTCAACGGTGCTAGTTTGCAGAGTGGTTCTCTTAATTTATCCCAAACTTCAAACGTTGAATTAGTGGCTGTTTTTACGTTGATATTTTGTCACGTTTTGATAGTGAAAGTTTCATTGTACCTATAGTCTGTTTCAGCTTAGCTGATCCATTCTTCAAAATGTTCGACGGATCTGTCAAGTCAGTGCGACTAGTTGATGACGGGTACACAGCCTCTTTTCACATACTCAAGGTTGGTAGACGGCGCAGCTTCAAACTGAGAAAATTGCACTGTGACATTCTGAGCTTAAAAGGCTGATTCCGATCTCTGTCTGTATTAGTACTCAAATACTTCACATAAATTTTCACCCTACATACCTTTGCAGTTTCCAATACCTAGAAACCGTTCTGAGCTTGTTTTGGAATATAGCTAACGTATGCTAATCATCTTCACAGCGAAATTTATTAACCTTCAACATTTTCTCTCTTCTCTTCACTGCCATCATTCGTCTTAATAACTTGTTTGAACGTGAACCAGTTAATATGGGATGTGTGAGTATCTTGCCACTAGACCGGATTGTTTCTATATCTCACTCCATTCACTTCCATTCTACTACAAGCGGTACACACACGACACGTTGGGATCAGCATGCGTGATTTTCACTTGATTGACAACTCTGCGTGAAGTGTTTTTTGTGTCAAAACAAGTTTCAGCTGTTCGGCTGTGCTTTTCCGAGTCAACGAAATTTGTTCTAATTTGTGGAGGTTGTGTTGCCCAATTTAGCACAGTTACTTCGTCGTCCTACTTGTGACTGACCGTCGTGTACGTTTGTTCACACCTGTGTACTTTCTCTTTATTGAGCTTCTATAAATAGATCATTTTTTCCACATCCGGTGCACTTTCATGCGTCAGGTTCCCTATTATTCGTGCACAGTTTTACGTCTGATCGATACACTTGATTTGTATCTAGTAGTTATACTACTGCAGCTCAGTGATGGTGACGCCATACTGCTAATCACCCGGGGTCGTGAATTCGATCTCCCATTACTCCAACCGTTCTTGTTTGTGTTAGTGCAACTCGATCATACACACACACACCTGCATGATATAGTCTAGTCTATCCCACTTAATTTGCATATAGTTTTCAGTTTATCACTTTCATTAATGCCACTATTAAGGACTACGAACCAGAAGTTGGTATTGGTGCTTTACTGTTGTACAACCGTGCAACAAAAATAACGTAAGCCAAAGCCTTAACGGTAACAAACAAAAGGAAAAAGAACTCAGTGCACAAAATCTGCACTCAAGCAGGTAGGGAGCATCCAAACGACAAACAATCACCCACAAGAAACTGGGTGGGAACAAAACATCTTCAGGGCTTTCAACGTATCGCTCAATACCAGTCAGGTGATTGACTCCAACATCTTATCTCAGTAAAGTGTCCAATCGGCGACTAGATGTGTCGAGTGGTCCTCATTGAATGAAACGAGCCTGACCTACAGCTCCTTAATTTCCGGTAGTTGCTTTCATTTGTTCAGCTAGCGATTAGCCCTTCACTTAACCCACAAAATGTTTTAACCTGGGACACGTTTGTGACCTTAAAGTTAGGAGTAACTCGCTTGTTACAATGACCCTTTCTAGATAGTGCCTCAATGGTTATTATCCTGGCCAAGCACTGAACCCTTTGCTTCTGCAACGCGAGTTTCCACTTTGGGATTGGCTTTTTATAAATTCTACTGACTGCTGTGGTTTTTACTCACGAACCCACTGTCACTGTCCATTTGTGAGCCTGTGTTACGTTTTTATCATAAACCTGTGCTACTGTTCGCCATACTACACTCCTTTCACTTGCTTTTCTCTTCAGAATGTAATTCGGACGGCGATTGAACGTGCTTTCCGTGATGAATTGGCGACGGCTCATTCGGAGAATGTTATGCTCTTGACTGAAATCGAGCGTTTAACCGCGGAAGTTACTGTGCTACGTGGTTACCAATCCGCGTTTTTCGCTCTGCGTTCTTTTGTAGCTCCTGAATTGTGGGAACGGTTCTGCACTGAGTTCTTTCAGTCATCAGCTCCACCTCTCGGCACCCATCCAGTCGAATCTACCAGCGTGCTGCAAACCTCTCAACCCGATTCTCCACAACACCCTGATCGTTAGCCGGCATAAAAGGGTATTGTGTGTTGTGTTCGCTTTTTACTGTTGTCGTCTTTTTTGTTTTGCTTCAGACGCATTCGTTTGTAGGGGGATTGTCAGCACGCTGGCGATTTTGGATATTGACCGGTTGATTTGTTATCAGCATTTTCTAATCGATGCTGGTCGTCTCACATCCGGCTTTTTCCACTCTTGCTTTTAATTCCAATCTAACGTTGATCCGATTTGGCTGAGTGTATCGCCTGCCTTGTTCATCTCTCAACCATTGACTTTTTCACCGTTTATCGGTCTCCATAATGCCGCAAAGATACTTTTAGATGTTCTGATCGATCGATCAATTTTCATTCGGTTTTTGTTTCTGTTCATTTCATTGTACTATTGGATTCGCATTATGTCATGTCCTAGTCTCTCATTTGGCAATACCTTGGTCTTTCGCCCTATCTGCCACTTCTGAACAACATATGCTACTGTTCATTCAGGTTCCGGATGTGCCTCACGTGCAAATTGCGTCGATCTGTCGCTTCTCACCTCTATCTTCCGTTGTATCCTCGGTTTCACATCCGTCCCCTGCTCTAGCTGTGACGTTAAAGCAATTTGTGATTCTCATGCTCGATATTGTCTCCTCCGTCTCGCAATCTGCGATCATTTTGCCTCGTATGATGCATCTTTATTTTCACTTTTGTCCCTGTCCTATTCAAGCTGTGTCGCATCCTCTCCGAACGCCGCCTGCCTTATTTGTCTCTTTGTGCTAGAAACTTTTCGTCATATCCGGCTTATTTTTCCGTTTCCGCATAGTCACGGTCCGTTGTCAAGTTGGTTCATCGTCTAGTGCAATCTGAAAGTAAATTTCACCCTTTCCCAGTTGTCCGACTTTCAGGCTTTCTTCTTCATTTTTGTTGCGTTCTTTCCTACCTCCCTTTCCCTTGCACACTTTGTACATTCTTTTTGCTGGCCTTTCGTGTTTCAATCTTTGTGTCTACCTGGCGAGGTTGGGATCACGCAGTGCGGTATTCGAATATCTGTCCATCTATCAGTCTATGCATGGTACTGCTTCTCACACCTTCCCTTGCTATACACAGATACATGCATTCCGATTGTGCCCCGGGTTGTGTCACACAACGATTGCTTTTGTAAACAAGATGTTTCCTCGCAGCACATTACTTGTCTGTTTTATTCTCTGGTTGACGTCCCGACAGTCGTGGGCTCCAATGAAACTGCATGTGGATTCATCTAGCCGGTTGCCTCTTGAGTTGGGGGGGACTTGGTTTTATAGTAAGTTCTTCGCTGTCTGTTCCTTTTGTTACTGCGGCCAACGTAAACCTCAGTGCGCGGTGTTTCGTGTGTTTAAGATAAGGATTGCACTACTGACAGGCTCTAACAGGAACAAATCTCAAGTTCAACGTTTTTATTCGAAAGGAGTTAACTGAAGAATCTTTCCCAATGTGAAGGCTGCGGTTACCTATGGGCTGTGTCCAGTTAACTCTCCTATTACTCATCAGTTGTTGCTAGGGTTATTTGTCTCTTGGTCATTAGGACCATTTGAGTGTGCTAATCAAGGACTTTGTTGTTCGTATTGATCTAACCGCAAAGACGGATTTGTGTGCTTCCCCTCCAGCCATTTCATTCGAGTCCTCAAACTGAGCAAGAAGCTCAGTGGTACTGTCGCCACGAACCGACTTGGTTTGAATAGTTTCGAATAGCCCCCCTTTTGTTCATCAGAAGTAAAGGTGGCTTGGCGATCAGTCTGTTTTCGATTATTCATCGTCGAATCAATTATGTAAGGTTTTGTATCATGGTTATCAAGCGAGCAAAATCAAGAGCAGTTTGTCAGAACCATTTGACCTAATTATGTGACAAGTTGCACTTGATTTCGCTCGCTTGACAACCACGGTTATATAAAATGTCACATAATTAGCACGGTTTTGAATAACCGAAAACAGACTGTTCGGCAAACCATCTTTAGTTCTGTAGTTGTTGCCGCGATACTCTCGTGTCTAGGTCTTGGTAGCCGTGCTGTGCACACTACGATGTGAACCAGTTTTCTCGATGTTTTTGGTCTCCTTCCGGATACCTTGTCCCTCTCGGGAAACACAACATGGCTTCTCAGCAACGATACCAAATCCAGCAGTTGACACTGGAACCCTTGTTGCCTTACGTCACATCGAATAAAATTGTATAAGCTGATTGTTCCGGACTGATATCTATGGGTTGACGTATGCAACTTGGCTGGCAGCTATTCAACGTCGAGCGCTTTGGATTTCCAGCGCATTTTTGTAAATGAAAGGCAGCTCTGATGTGATACGGACCGATTAACTAAGCTCTACATCCAAACTCAGACGTGCGTTGATCACGTGATTCTCTCCTCGTATTTCCGAACTAATGATTAGCCTCAAAATCTCTGAAACGGTAAGCACGTGTTATCTCGCTCATATGATCGCAGCTGAGTGATAATTGACCATTAGCTGTCTCCTGCGATGGGCTATGGATCATTCCAGCCGGGTTGATTATCGCAACTTGTCGGAATATGTAACTTCCTGGACGGCGTTGAAGACGAACAGGAAGACCGCATGAGCGTCAGTTGAACAGTCGAGAGGCGTGGGAACTATACGTGCCCTTGGGTGTCTCGAGACATTTAATGAGAGGGGCCGGCTGCTGCTGAAATCTGCGTCGACACGTCCTTCCGCTCCGGGACCTATACCGCCGGTTTCCACTTTGTTCACTTACATTGCAAGGATGCGGGAACGGTAGGGTTATGTGGTTCAGGTGCAAAGGTTATATCCATAAAGAAGCGGTAGTGGACCAAGTTGAGTGAGTGTTTCTCTTGAGGCAACTCGATCGTTTGCTCCCAGCTTCCAGGACAAACTAGCCTTCCGATGTCAGTATATGGACTAAGGCTGGTCTCGATCAAAGTTTATCCTTTGATGATAATGACTCGGTTTATTTATTGCGTAAGGCAGAAGTTAT
The DNA here is from genome assembly GCA_013368495.1 of Paragonimus heterotremus. NCBI lineage: Eukaryota > Metazoa > Platyhelminthes > Trematoda > Plagiorchiida > Troglotrematidae > Paragonimus > Paragonimus heterotremus. The sequence continues at coordinate 39,720 of LUCH01004617.1, read as the reverse complement.
TGGTTAATTGTCTGAATTCTGGTCGAGTAGGTTTCAGGTACTTCCGATAGCGGATTAATCGGTTTCCCATAACGGCGAGCAACGAACCCAATCGTCTCTCAGAGAGTTGACGCACCCCTCCTCAACTGGTTGCCTTTTCTGTACATCCGTGTTGATTTCAAGGAGAAACGGAATTTATTCCTTCCCGTATTCTGCTTGTTACTCTGGCCTAAGTCTTATCGACACCTGTGACTACTTAGCTGGCAGAGCAAAGGAGTAGATCATCTAGATCTCAATGGTCTCATGCGTTGAAAACGGTTTGGAACTGTGCTCCGATTATCCCTATCAATAAACTAATCAGATGTACGAGGCAGTCAGGACATGAGATGAAAACATGTTAGCGAACCCACTATCAGCGTTTGCTTGTTTGGTTGGTCGGTATTTCTACCGGGAATTTGGGTATTCTGTGTGGAATTTCTTCACCCTACACAAACGTCCGATCAACATCACAAGGGTCCATGGTTCACAATCTCAGTGATGTAGGATCAACGGGTAATGTATTGAACAGTAAATATAGCCATCCCCTTCACGCGTCAGTTACCCTTTTGTGTTTATTGTTTTCTTGCTCCTGGTTGCGTGTGCGTTTACTTGCATGCATCGGTTGGCTTCAGTAAGTAAGTAACATGGAAATGGGTATCTCTAGTCGACTGCATAGTGTGTTAAGACTGTTAACGCTTTGTTTACTATGTCACACTTTTCAAGTCCGCAGCTCACTGGCGTCAGATGATCAGTTGATGACTGAACAAATGAAGGCATCAGCTGGAGAACTAGGTCAGGGTCGTATCGTTCAATGGGGATCGCCCGGCACACTCAGTCTCCGAGTGGGCATTTTTCTGAGACAAGAGGTTGAATTCAATTACCTGATTGATGCCGAGTGTTCTATGAAATGAGCGATCTGTTGAAACCCTTAAAGATGTTGTTTTGTAGATGCCGTTTAATTTCCATCCAGATTCTTGAGCTCAGATTTTGTGCACTGAGTTCTTTTTTCCTTCACTTGTTGCATTTACGGCTTTGTTTTACATTATTTTTCTTGTACGGTCGTCAATACGGAATTCTAGCTTACTGTTCTCAGTGGTTTTAACCATTCTGTTTGTCAGTCTGCTGACTGTGACTGAATAGTGCACTACCTATGGTTGAATAATTAGATACCACGTTAGGCTTTCCATTCATTGCCCACGTCGACAGCCGCGGATGACTTTAGCATGCAGTTGCGATCAAATTTTGCTTCGTGGGTGCGTTTTGTAGGACATTATCAGTCCGAAGTGCACGTGCCTATTCACGTGATCAGGTTGGGAGGCTGGACTGGATCATGTGTCGTACCATCGGTCACGAGCTGTAACTTCTCGCATTTGCTTAAATACATAATCCGTACCTTGTCTGTGGATCAAGTCTGGAAAACTAGGTAGGTTCGTTTATCTTAGGTATCACTGTATGTTTGTGTGAACACTTGGTTGCATCGAAATCGGTCAATCCGTTTTTGCATTGTGACGACGTTTTTTGTAAGCCGACGGCCTACCTGTTTTTGACACCAAGTGGTTTGGTGCTTTTTGATATGTCCAGTCAGTTATCCCGCATTTCTCTTCCTAAGGCCAACAGGACTGCAGTCTTTGTTTTATCAGCTTAGTATGGGCTAGTGGCGCATTCGATTGAAATCAGAATCGTCTTTAGAGTTATTCGCAAGCCCAAGACGTTTCATGACAGACAACAACAGTGTATCGGCAGATAACGTGTTATACAGTTATGTAATGGAGAACGATTAACACCGATACAATAGTAAGGAGACGTGAGTGTCAACTAATCCTTGAGAACCGCAAGTCTAAATTCAAACAATCCACCTCAGGGTGCCCACGGATTGCAACCGAGGTGTGGGTGCGAGTGATACGGCGTCTGCAAAACAGTGTCCTGATGACTTTCGTTTTCCCTCTCTATGCAATGAACTTACTTCACACACAACTCAGCCAAACGACATTAACCTTCATGCCACTGAACCTGAGTCGCGAAAGTCTCAGCCCGGTAGACAAGTCTGCTAATCACTATCCTCATTTCTTTATTTCGAGTCACCGTTTTTTTTTTCTAATCTAAACCTTTTGCCATCTGCATCATCGACGTAGTATACACTTTCAAAATTTGTTCATGTTTGAAGACTACGCGAATGAACTCGCTTGGCCCTTGTCACCAAATACCCGCTTCTTGATCCCATCGGTGCTTATTCGCGGCTTCCACTAGATGCGTAATAATGAAGACAGTTATCAACAGTTTTGAGACTGCTTGTCATCCGCTCCGAACGGCCCCATTTCAGATTCGTGGAGTAACATCACCGGTTTGCAATTGTAGTGGGACTCGGTTGTAATAGGTGCATGGAGTGCGGTAATGCCACACTGAGGTTACTGCATATCGATTGACTGCATAAAAACGAAATGGAAACGAGTAATTTTACCAGCATACTGGTGGTTCGGATAAGCACACCCTAATTCAGACTGTCAGTTGGGGCTGGTTACGTTTATGCTTCACGATGATCTCTGTCAAACTGATTCTCATAGTCCGTTTCGGACCCATCAAGCAAAGATGGTCGTGATGGAACTCGCGACAGTGACCTTATTATAACCCAAGTTCTTGTGTACTAAGCGACTAGCTTAAGTGCATCGTCTGTGATTGGTTCTATTCTTATTCCTCCAGATTTATAGTGGATACAAGGATGTGCGAGTGAAACCATGGTTGGCGAAATCCATTTCTGCATTAGTTTGTCACAATGATCAAAACCAAAAGATGCTTGCACATAGCCCTAATCACAAATAGCTTGTGTTGCATCAATTGCGTTTCCATTCACACATTTGTGATCCAGCCGGCCAATGCTGGTTAGCCGGATGTCTAGTATGAAACTGAAACTGCCATTTTTTGAAAATAAAAAAGATGGTGAAATTTAGACTGGGATGAAATGATGTTGACGTTGTAAGACGGGGAGTAGTTCAATATAGGAGTGCATCTTATACTAATCTAAGTAGGATTCGGTAAAAAACAAAGACAATTTAAATTTGGTCTGGGGATCAAGCAAACATTTATTGTACAATGCACCAACAAAGTTGAGGAACAACGTACGGGGTCACACGGTCAACGTTTCTGGAAAGTAGAGCGAGTGACTTAACAAATGTCGGTAGTCGTTGCTTGATACGAGTGAAAATAAAGAATTGACAACTTACTTTCATCTAACTTTCTCCCCGTCTCTTCGTTGACAATGGACTATAAGTACAGTAATGACTTAACAATTCGAGACAACCAGCACATTCATCACAATACCATAGTCATATCAACACGATCTATAGCACCTATGGCTCTGTTGCGTACTGCGCCGTCTGACCCAGAACCGCATGCCACCAACCGAATCAATTGAAGCGACTTCCTAAGCTCTAGTGTTTGTGATCGGGCGAAACACAATGCATGTGACATTCTGGCTAGGTTTATTTGCATTGTAATATGTATAATGTAATAGCGCTGATGGTTTATTTCAATACATGCCGGTATTCATGTTATTTTATCGCATAGTTTATCTCGTCTGTCGTGCGTTTTGTTTAAGTGTGTACTCTGTCTCTTACTGCTAACAATACCGCGAAACGACGCTCATTGGGCAGATAACCGTAACAGCGAGGGTTTAGCTTACAACTTGAGCGCTACACGTTCGACTCCCGATCAAAACACTTCTGCACCCGAGTGAATCTAAGTGGGAACGGAACGGGTCTAAACAGTTTGTTAAGTCGATGTTTACCGTAACTGGACATTGTATAATTGTCACTTCGCTCCGCTGTGACCGCAGTCAGTGGAAGCTGACAGTCTGAGACAGGGCGTGTTAATTTAGACTTATGAGGTGTTAATTGGTCGTAAAACTATTTTTGCCTCCTCATCACAAGCGCTTCTCATAGGACTAGTGCTATAGTTCAGAGCTTTCCAATCGACACACATTCTAGACATTTCCTTCGGCCACAACAAACAGTAAATCACATAGATGGGTGCGTGGTCTTCATTTTGGTGTATACTGATTCAGAAAGGAAACTTCTGTTAAGTAGCTGAATAGGATGGTATATTTACGCTGAGAAAATATGTATACATTTATATAGTGAGTAATAGGATAGACTACATTTAACGCTTTGATGCATGTATCACTGGTCTAACTGATCTTGAGAACATGATCCTAAGAATATATTACACGACACGGTACCATTTCGTATGCTCAGAGAGAATTTTGAAGCAGAAATATGTCGGTATTCACTAACTCTGTCTGCTTCGCATAAATCAGTCTAAAGCAAAATGGGAAGTAGCGTATCACAGATCTGTTCAAGAAATAAAATGTATTTACTGTCGTTGAACACTTGAGAATTTCGACCGTAACTTACAGCTTGAGAATGCTTGCACGAGATTTACTGAAAGGATGGGATTAAGTTTCGATTTTTTAAATATCGTTCCATCGCAAGGTCATTTTCTGCATTAACTCCAGATATTGATTAGATAGATTTGCTCGGTGGTTTTATTTGATACATTTCATTCTTGAAAGTGTCTGTTCAACTAAGCAAGTTATAGTAAAAACCGACCTCAGGAGAAAAAATGTTACGGTGTCGGACCAGATTACCCGATTTATGTTTGTCTTTCAGCAGGTCGTTTGATTAGTGACTACTATTTCATTTGTAAATTACATGAAGGTTTTTGAATCTTGCTGTCAATTGGTTGTTAAATGATCAGACTCAATCGTCTTTCTGTGTTGAGGTCATAATGTGGTGGATTGTCAGGTCGGAGGTGCGAGTAATGCGACGCTCAGCGGAATACCTCAACGCCGGGGGGGATGCACGTCCGCAAACCCTCAACGATCGGATGGCGGAGACCAAGGGCGACCGGATCGGACCAACGGGCGAGACATGGCAGGCAAGATAGAATAGACGACCCGATCGGAGGCGCGATTATTCCATCACTCACCGGAATATCTCGACACGGTCGTGGAATATGGTCAAACCCCACGGTGGATGGATGGAGGATAACACGAGCCATCGCTCAATGGAATCAGACCAACGGACGAAGAATGGCAGGCGGAAACCCCCCCCCCGATAGAAGGCGTCGATCACACACGTAAACCGAGCGGAAGTGCACACGACGTGTGAGCGGAAACTGGGGTGTGTTGTGGACTGGAATTGCGATTCAAAAACGCGAGCGCGCACGTACCATGGTAACTAGCATGTTGGACAATAAAGATTCTGTTTTATTGGACGCCTTTTCGTTACAATAAGGGGGTTTCTAAAGTTTTTCAGTCACAAGTGATTCTTTCCGCAAATACCGAAAGAAATTCTGTTTCACTTTCTTTACGGAATATTTGTCTTGATGTGCGCGAATGTGACATCAATTTTCCATTTCTGCAAATTTATATTCAGTTAATTTATGGTGTTTGCCATGTCTAAAGCAAATGCTAATTTCTAACGTCATTCAGTGTCTGATAAAAATGATCGAAATTGATTCATCTGTTCGAAACAGGAATTAATTTTCTTTCTGAGATGAGCGAACCGTGAAATAATCTTACCACAAATACGCCAACGCACCACTGTATGGTGAAACAAATCAATGAACTCAAAATCAATTTATTTCATAAAAGAATAAAACCGATGGTGAATAAATCAATGAAGTGGAATCAGATTCACTGTTGGAACAACGAACATAATGAAGCAAGACATGTCCACCCATTTTCTGCACGATACTTGACATATAATACCCTGAATAAACATATTTATAGTCCATCAACCTCAGCACATCTTCAACTTCGCACAACCAGATTCTCATTTGCACTAGACATGCGTTTCGTTACCGATTATCAGATATCCTACTTCGCCCCATTCTTGGGTTGTGTATGCTACGCACCAATGTGACTTTTTGGATGACCTTAACTTCACGATTGACGCTACGAACGATTGCTAGGTGTCGTGGCGTGTTTCACCTGTCTGTCGATTTATCGAATTGTAGTAAACACCGATGAAACTTCTTCCTCTGTCAGCAGTTTGTCGAACTTTACTGCTTTCTATGTTCTCCATTCGTTGAGTATGGTATTGGGAACAAGATGAACAAGTTTGGGCAAATTTCACTTTCCCCAGCATGATTCTCTTGGTTTTTTCATCACACATTCTTTGCTGAGTTCATCCCTGGTGAACAATTTTCTGCTTGTAATCAATGTGTAAGCGACTTTGTAATTGTTCCTGACCAGAGCTTCATCCTCAGCCGTGTTCTTTGTAAACAAAAAATTCGAATAAAGGAAACTTGCGAGTGAGTAAATCACGTTAAGTTTTTCCGAACGCTGTATTCCTTTGAGTCGAGAGTAACTTAATCCTTGTTTAGTATCATATGATGATGGTATATCTCACAGAACACATCCTTAATTTGCACAAATACTTACTGTATGACTAGTTTTTATCAGACCGGTAACATTCACAGGTCCTTCTATAATTGAAGCGTAACTTTTCCTTCCGTTGAATATTACGTGAATGTGTTATTACCGTAAACGTTACATGGAACACCGTCAAAAACCTCAATTTGATTCCGTTTATGGGGCGTGAATAGACGAAATAATGCGCGCGAATCGATTTGTCACGCATATGAAGAACAAAAGTAATCCAATAGAAAAAGAACACCCACCAATTGATTGACTGATTGGCCGATTTGTATCGGGCTACATGGGTGGCGAGTCGCTAAACAAACAAACCGGAATAGTTGCGCTCAAAAAAAGTAGTTAGATATTAATCAAACCGAAGGGGCGGGTTTAGATCTGTTTGTCTTGGCAAACCATTAGTCATAGCAACCGATGCTTAAGAAGTGAACAACTTCCTGTAGTGTGCAACCCTTTGCTTTATGGAAGGCATAATTTCTCGTAGAGTGTATACATTTTTATTACATGTTTCGGTGAACCGAGTAGAATCCTATCACAAACCAGAGGCTTCGGATCGTTGTGTTAACTCATCATTCTTTAACTAACCGTTTGCGACGGTTCTGTTGTTTGATGCAGTCTTCCTTATCACAAACTATGCCTGCTGAACAAATGGCTTCGTGACCGTTAACTTAGTCTGTAATTAGAAGGCTGTTTGTCGAGTCTCGTTTAGTCTGGATGAATCTAACTGCGAAGAGGAACGGTGTGTTAGTTTGAACGGGAACAGCATAACACCATCTCGCTCACAGTTGTTAATTTGCGATTCGTAGAGGATTTACCCTGGAGTGTTTGTACACTCACATAACAATGGGATATCCTCCCATGACAGAACTTTTCATGCCGGAACGTTTATTCTTCAAACAGTAGAGTGAATTAACCCAATCTATGATTAGGGTAGTAATCTTCAGAACTGAGTATCATCCTGCGATTGATGACAAGCTCTGATAGTTACACTTGTAACCGTCGCAATTTCGTTTCTCACAGGCTGAAATCGATCGGTCCACTATGATGTGCCTGTGAACTGACAAGCATCCAATGTGAAATCACTCAGAAATTAAAGATGTTCTATGAGCAATTGGTCTCAGTAAACAAAAACCAAGCGGAGGACAGTTGTTTCAACTTAGTTGGTTCTCATAAGCACAACGCATATCGGGGAGTTCAATCGAAAATGATTGCCTGTGGTCACCTATCCACTGGATTGGGTACCTACATCACTATTACGATATTTATTCCCGGACAGTCGGCTTGATTTTCTAGTGTATACAATGTCTGTGAGACCATCTGGATGAGAATGATCGTCCGACACTTTACTGAGAAACACATTTGAATTCGTGGATTCGATTTTGAAATTCAATGTATCAGACAAGAAAATGCTATCTTTAGATGTCTCGTCCCTATTTACCAATATTCCCACTGGTCACAACAATACAACTCTTGTGTGATTATATCGTAAGTCGGCGGATTAACATCGGCCTTCTTGTATCTGAGCTGAAGGAGTTATTAATGTTCTGTACCAGTAACATTCAGTTCCAATTCAATGGTGAGGTCTATCGTCAGATTGATGGCGTAGCTATGGACTCACCGTTAGGCCCGGTACTGGCGGACATTTTTATGAGCATGCTCGAGAATAACATACTGGACAAAACGATTAGAACAAGCAGTTACTATCGAAGATATGTAGATTATGTTTTTTGACTAGTGGACAAGACGGAAGACTTACAAAGTTTTTGACCGTTTTTAACAAGGCGCATAGGAACATAGTATTCACTTTGGAACAAGAAACTGATGACTGTATGTCATTTTTAGACAGCACTAACAAGCAGATCAGATGAATCATTACAGCGAAGTGTATATAGAAAGAAAACCTGGAGTGGGCAATATCTATACTTCCACAGCTATTTGCCGATTAGTCTGAAACGGGATCTCGCACGCGGCTTGACGAATAGAATAAAAAGAGTCCGTACGGAAGATACGATAGAAATAGAGTTAAGCATGTTCCAGGATATCCTTTCCAGTAAAGCCTATTCTGAGAAATTTATCACCAGAAACATGCAAGAGAGACTTATGCAAGCCCCAGTATACACAGTTAATAAGAAAAAGATCTATGTAACTTTGCCGTTCAAAGGGGACGCGGTAGCCAACTGACTGACGCGATCCGTAGTACCTATTATGTTGCAAATCCCGTCGTAACGTTCCACACAAAAAGGGACGGTACCACTTAATCTGAAAGATAATATGCCTAACAGTGCCGCCTCATTTTTGATTTATTCACTTGCCTGTTCCTGTTGTTCAACACATATTGGTCGCACCACTAGGCGTTTTTCGGAAAGAATTCGTGAACACTGTCCGGCGTGGCTTCACTCCAGAATAACAAAGAACATTAACTCATCCATCCTGGCCCACCTGACTAACTGTGGATGGTGAGGCTAGTGAGTATGTGGTTTGAGAGTGGTAGCTCTCAGTAATGATTTCTTCCCATGGTCGTACTCTGAGTGCTTAATGAGTACAGTCTAGCTAGCCACTTCATGTTCGTCATGCTGTTCTTTAATACAAACCATTGTGTCTTATGCATGCTCGCCAGGAGTGGAATGTCGAGAGTAAGTATAAAAGTATATCGTGTTTTTTTGTCTTAGTTTACCTTTTTTTTACTAACAAGTTCCAGCTGAAGTTATGCCGGCGCTTAGTTTCACATTCCTTGTTCACATCGAGTCGAACACTTCGGCGGACATTCCTGTTCAGCCTCACGTCGGATTTCAAGTTAGACCTCATGATGGTGTGGTATGCTGTACACTGCAGCACTGACCACAGAACAGAGGGCAATATTTGATGATAGTTCCCATCAATTGCCATTGTAGACGGAACAAATAAATGTATGTGGAAACGCAACTCATGAACACTAACACAAACCGTAGACACTTTTAAGACACCTCGTTTTGAGGTACACAAGTCGATAATAGAGTGATTGGTTACGCGCGATTATTTTGTACATTAGTAAGCGGTCCATACTGTCTACTCAGTTTGACTGCGCTAGCCAATGGCATCTTTTTCTCCCGATTTAGAAAATACATATCGACCAGTTTGATCGGTCTAATTGAATGACTTTGAGACACTCGAATAATCGGATGAAAAAGCACATGTAATTTCGAACATACACTCGAATTTAATCTGTCCCCCCCAGACTACTGAATTCAGGAATAGATTCGGTTTCATTTCTTGTTATTTTGTGCATACAGACCGTAATTTATACAAATGTTTAGTTACTCTTTTTGTCCAGTCCATTTGCGCACACACACACGCACACATTGTTGTCTAGCTTTAACCTCATTAACGCCAAGTAAGCAATTATTTCAATGATCGAAGGAGAGAATGGTCGTCTTAGATCGAACAAATTACATACGAGTAATCGATTAGCCTCTGGTAGATTCATACAACTCAAGTATAAATAAAACTATGTGGCCATTAAAGTCGTTTACTCGGCTTAGTATAATGTGAATTATTTTCTCCCTCTGTCTACAGATTAATTGATTGAAACAGCCGGGATCAGCCTATAGTCGGTCAGACTAGACCACGGTAACAAAATTTAAAACGGTTGATCATAAGTATAGAGATGTGCTACATAAGAGAGTTACGATAATTACTATGTTCAATCAAAACGTTCATATTTGTGTATGTACGTTAGTATTCTGTGTGTCACTGAACTGAACCTGTTTCTGATGATTTCCACACCTATCTTCAAAACGGATAGCGTTTATATTAGGTAACTTCCGGGACGAGGTAATCAATTGAGTTGGATGTCATAAAGCATAGTCAGAGGATACGATGGTCCCATTTTAGTAACTCGGATAACATCGGTAAATGAAGTACCTTACTACGTGATAAGTGAGATAACAACCACGGCGATAGAGACATATATTCCTGGAATCGTGAGCTTGAAAAAATCTATAAGTCTCGGTGTATATCAATATTTTTTGTCTGTATCTTTTGTTGTTCCTATGTTTACTGACTGCGTTGACGTAGGATGCCTTTGTTCAAACTCGGTGTTATTCCTCGCAATTGTGCAACGCATGTACGTATGTGAGTCTGTCCTAACAATCTTTCAATACGACTTTTCATTGATTATTATTAATTATAGTCTCGTCACCATCACTAGTCCGGTTTTTACATCCGCTCTACTCCAGCAATTCCTTACCGTTTCCTCGTTTGCCTATTCTGCTTATGCATCTTTGTTAGTGTTGATCCTAGAGCAAGCTGAAATCAATGACCTCGACTTTTTCCCTTACTGTATTTTCTCCCCACCACTTTTTCTGTGAGTAGGTACCTGAGTCATACAATCTGGCAATAAATACCCTCACTCCTAGTAAACATTTCTGGATAAATACACCTCAGAATGACTACATTCGGTGGCTCAGGTGAGTTCTTTCGTGTCCGATACACATGCATGAGAAAATGTCTCACCTGAATCACATTGCAAGTTTGATAACTTGGTTGGTAAGCACAAAATAAAATCAAAGGTGTCAACAGCTTTATTCTGGTCCACCTCGTCAACAACGGCAACTATCGTATGATCAGTCGAACAGATAAAACGTTTTACAGGACACTCAGTAATCTCCTAAGGGGTTCACATCTACGTTTGGCGTGCGTAGCTGGAGCTATGGACTTCCTTATACTGTAACCCGAACTGTGCACACAAAAGATACTCGTAGAGAAACTTTGACTCACGTGGACTAATTGTAATCGGTCGGACCACAATCCATCGCAATCAAACTCTGCCTGTTCATACCCTAATCATATTTCCTCCCTCCTCTTCCAATTTACTAACCGACTTCCATCCTTAATGTTTGATCTTTACATATCCCCCAATACCATCTAAATGCCCTCACTTGTTCCATATGGTTTGATTTCTTAGTCCCCGTTACCGTCTCGTTTGATGTCATTTTGGAATAACACACACATTTGCTACTCATTTAATGTAACTGTAGAGCTTTGAGAAGAAGTTATCGAAAACGTACGTAACAAATTAACTACAGATTAACTGTACTAATCACAGGGTATAGGTAGCGACTAGTTGTTGTCACAGTAATGTCAAACCCACCAATTCGGTCTATCTTCTTACGATTGTCAATCAGAGAGTGAGGTTCGCTCGTCTCTCAGGTATGTTTCTTTTTCCAGCTGTAAACAGAAAATTCAAAGTGAATGTAATATAAGTTTGTTGAACTACACGTTTCTGTATCCCACAGATGTTTAATCACTTCCCTTCTGTGTAATAGTCGTCAAGCGCGTTATTTGCAAACATGAAGGGATTATGCCTTTGACTGCACAAATTTCCTACATCCGTTTTGCCCCTTCAGCATGGACCTTCTACTTCAGTCCCCGTGTATCTCCTCTTGCATTTGGGTATCCTTAGACTGACGGGTGTCTTGCCTTAGTAGTGTGAATGGCGGGGTCATTAGGAGGACTCAGACTATGGATGTAAGTGTACTACATTGATAACACAACAGTCCAGAATACTTGCAGTATGCTGACGTTGTACAGGCAAAACGCCATACAACACTGAAGATCGTGGAACAGGCAAGCACAACAGAATTTAGTTGATTTGTATGAACCTCACGTATTTTTAAGGTTGTTCAATGCTCGTTGTTCGCGCTTGGTGAGTTTATTGGACAGCCTGCTGCGGGTCATGACTGGGACAATGGTTTGGCGGATTTGTTCTGCACGCTCAAAAAACCATACGCTAAAACGATTACGCACTGATGATGTCACCTCGCTTGGTGATGAAGCGTTTGCAACCTAAATGCCAAGCTCGGCGAACATACCAATACCAGAATGTCACGTAACTGGGGTGTGCGGAATCTGTGTATAACGTCGGATCAGCTGGAAAGATACGATTCATACTTTGCGCGCTGTCCAAGACGTCAGACAAACTGAAATGAGTGTTCAGCCTACGCAGATAGGTCTAGTGTTCACTACACGGAGGGAGTCACTCTTATTTTCTAAGGGGAGACGAATCAAACGTCTGAAATGTGCGTTGTACGGAAGTATCCTTCACGACGAGGTTCATTGCAGTTGACAGTTGACTTCGAACTTCTTTCTCTTTGGATCAAGTGCCAATTTAAAGCGAGCACAGTTAGATAACAGCGATATTTGTTCCGTTATTCTCTGTAATGAGGAACCTGTTTCGTTTTATGTATAACCGTGCTTACATCGCCGCTTCTTACCTGGACGCTACTATGGTTGGATCAGAAACATCTACTATTAACCAGGCTGGCTTTTACTATCTCATTTTCAAAGGAAAATAGCGAAAATCTCCACTTACTACCGTCGAATTGCAGTTCCAACTGATCAGTATTAAAATACGTATCAGTAAAATTCGCCATATTGTGGTGATCAAATGTTTCATGTTCCTCGAATCACTGCTTGCTCACGATCCCTATAACACTAACAACTACCAATCGAACCATACACTTTCAAACGAAAGTGTTTCCCTTTTCGATAAAAACCACCATATTTCAGTGGGTTGCTGGTATTTTCTGCATTTGTTTATCCTATCGACACACTGGTTATCGCAGTTAGATACAGGACAGACCAGAATCAAGCACTCTTTAATTTTCAAATTACACTGGATTGATACTGACTTATTGATAAGTATTTTAATAATTTTGATGGTTTAGAAAAAAACTATTATGGAAAATCCCCATTTTGGTTAGGCTCAAACCAGCAACAGAAAATGGGCCCAGACTCGGCAAGTGCTCCACCAGCTGAACTATAAAGCCACGTCAATAACCGGAAGATTTCACATTAGGACTAAGTCATCCGTCAGTCTTACTGTTTCAAATGAAATGTACGAAGTAATCCAGGACAGTGACTGTCAAGTAGGCAATTCAAGTTGAAGTTCGTCTAACGTCATTGTTGAACACTGAAACTAGAGTTCTCTAGACCGGTTGGTGGGTTCCATATGACACAGTGCGATCGGCCATTAGCTTAGTCCAAACATGAAAATTCAGAGTCATCGATATGGCTTCGTAGTTCGGCGGACAGACGGCACTTGTTGCGTCTGAGCATCCTGTATACGATAGGCTGTCTTCTAATCATCGACTTTTGTTTTATTCTCACTGGTGTCGCGTACGAGTTTGGAATTGTTGTAACCACCAAGGACTCTTGGTCTGAGAGGTTTGTTATTACACGAAATTTATTACAATATATGTGAAAACATAGAACAACGAACGCAAACACTATTTTGCATGGCTGACGTGTATCCACATCCGTTTGGCAGCAATGAATTGTCACTTGCCTTGGTGGCACATTGCACGTAGTGTATACTAACATTTCTGATAGACGATCATGGTCCCTCGTCTACCTGACGTTGAAACCTGCTCTTTACTTCTCGTGCGTATGAGTTGTGCTATACTATTCACAAACAAAGTTGCATGCTATACAACAAGATTTCACTAATTTGTGGTTCCCTTAAATCATGCTTACTGCATAGGTCACGAAGTAGGAAATCTCTAGAAACGATTTTCGCCAGCCTACAAAGATTTTGGTTTCGACACGATAACTATGACTGCTACCAAAGACACGGTCACTACTTTCTTCCCTGGCCACCCTGAGTTAGTTTGTGATACCCCAGTGAAATCTGGTCTATATGTAGTTTGAGAATTACATAAAAATAGCCGGTAGTACGATGTCTGACAGAATCCAAATTTGTTGATCTTGACATGAGGAAATGGACGAGCCTAATGTGATGTTTCTCCGTGTCACCGTTTGAATAAAACCTTTGACACTTAAACCACGTATCGTTTTCTGTGATGAAATCGGTTAAGTCACATATGACGGTGTCGTATCCGGTGTCAGAGCAAACCGCGTTACGGGGGTCATCAAAGAGCAACGCGAGAAAACAGTCCAGTTTGCGCACAGGCGTTCGACCGCACACTTGCAATCTGATTGGCTTAGTGGAACCATACCACCACCCACGACCATACCATCCGTGCTGTGCTGGCTGATCGATGTGGTGTGTCGCGTCCTGGCTGTCTCCTTAGGAATGTGCCTCCTAACAGAGGCCGAATACCTTTAGATCGTCCAGGGGTGTTTGACGTAACAGGTGCTCAAACTCACAACCGTATATGGTTACCACTGAGCTACTTCATCAGTACCATCCCATCCGAGTTTTAACATCATGGTTACATATTCGACAGTTGTTCTTAAGGTTTTACACTAACATCTGGAACTGGACATTCCGTCCTCCTTCCCGATCAGAACAAACATCGGGACATCTAAATGAGGTTCAAGATTTTTTATTTTGCTGATGTCATCCATGCGAAACCTAAACCTGGTATTTTTGTTTGAATATGTTGAGAATGGAAACGACTTGTCGGCACTTAGGTTTCGATCGATACGGCGACTCACAAAAAGACAGAGCAGAGCAGATAATATAAAGTACGATTACGGTCATCTATTTGTAACAGAAATGGTCATGTCGGCTGGAACACTCAAAAAACTAACAGCTATCGTTGGCTTACCCATTTGTGTTTATGATTGCATGTGATATACAAGCCAGAATTTAATGATCGTTGGATGTGTTGCTCACAGGATAGAGTAGAGCAGGATACAAGCCATTCCCCAAGGTTTCATAGTTTCTTCTCCATTCGGATATCATTGGGCATCGTTGTAAACCATTTTCAAATGTGTGGTCCGAACGTGCACTTCCATACATTTGAAAACCACACTTTCAATGATAAATAAATACACTCATTCTTATTGGGTCTCTTGCAAATTCCTTATAACCAGAATGCAGTCATGAAACTGTTTATTAATAAGTTGGTTACATTCGAAGTTGCCACTCCAAGGGATTATTGCACAGACGAAAAACCAGGACACTGAAGAAATTCTTTGAGTAAACCCTTGTCATCAGAAAACAATAGTGCAGCAAACAAGTTCGTTTTCGGTTATTCATCATCAGGCTAACTACATAACGATTTATATGAAACAGAGTTGTCAGGGCGAAACGGACAAAAATAAGTAGCTAGTTTGAGTGAGGTCCGACACGTCATCGGTAAGCACGGAAACAACGTTATGGTACGATTACGTCATCATTATGACGCCACTGGAACCATGACAGTTTGATCGGTCTTGGTGTGTGTGGTTGGCCATGGCAACTTCAACGCTTGAACAAAGCGCTTTTGTGCGCACAAAGGTGAATTTCTTAATCGAATTCCAGTCGCTTCGGTTGTGACTAAAATTCGGCCTCTGACAGCTTTTGAGTGACTGGCGTTGACTCGGAAAATCGGACGGAAACAGGAGTCTTGTCAAAGAATTACCAAGATCTCTTTATCGATACTCAATACACTAAGTCTGACTAGGTCTATCACTGAGTATGTAACTGTGGAGATCTATACATAGGTTCAGCTTATCAGGTATTAGAAACCCGTGTGAACCAAGTTTCATCAATATCCTCTTTCATCACCTAATTTACCAACCGGAGTACATATGTAGATCACTTGCCACGCACCTGTTTTCAAAGCGTCTATTCGCGCACGTGATCAGAGTGACATCTTATCGGTATTCAAAGCACTTGCAGTTCTATTCATCCCATGTCAGCAGCCATCCATGAATAATCAGAAACTGCTCACAGTGACCTTGAAAGTACCATGGTTCTCATCCGTTGTTGATTTATTTACTGCAGTTTTTCTTTCCAAAGTTTCTTGTCATATACGTCAAATCTTTCAGTGGTAAAGCTATGTGAAATTCCATTCCTAAATGATGACATTTTTCATGTGTATTAGTTAAGTTAAATACATAGTTAGTTGTTTCGTTGTATAACAGTACTCAAACTAGGTACAACTACAAACTGCCGTTCATCGAATACTGTAACGTGCGGCAGAAACCAGCAAGCGCGCACAAGTTAAATTTGAATTGCGTAACAAGATTTGCTGTTGTGTTATTGACGCCGTTGTAGTTTTCGTTTGTGTAAGTCGTGTGCATGGCTTACTGAGCCTTTGGCACATGCTTGTTTGTGTTGTTTCCTTTTGTAGGACTGTTGTTGGAACCCCTACTTCGGAAGACTGCTGTTCTCTGGTGTCTCCACGTTGCTCCAAAGTTGGTCCTTATGTGTCACGGACAGTTAGGGTAAAGACGACCGGCTTGCATGTTACAGTACAAAGCTGTCAAATAAATTAATCCGCGTCAGTCGTACAATACACACAGTTCCAGAAGTAAGTGTTAGGATTTGTTAATTCTGAAAGTATTAGATTGAGGATGTGCCAGATAAGTCCTACCGCGAATCAAATCACGCATCACGCGAGTAATTTATGATCGATATTTTATCTCTGGTTGCTACACAGAACACATTTTGGTTACCTCCAATCTGGTAAGACAAATGATGTGAAGTATTGACACTTTGTTTGTTCTCACCGGCTGTATACACAAACCAATCGGTTATACACCACACAAAAATCTGTAAGACTACTAAGTATTGTGTGGATGACCTCGTTGCATTTGTTTACAGAGTTACTATTTTTGTACGCAACGAACTAAACGATAAACACTCTTCATAATGTCATCTGTTTAGTCATAATAATTTACTTTAGAAGGCCACATCACTGATTGTACTAAACCGTAAGGTCGTTCCGTTGATGGGTACCAATGACGTTTTCAAAGGACACGTATATGTCGCACAAATCGCACACGTAACGCACGCCCTCACACGACATGAATACAAGTTTGATACGAAGCCCATACACACCGTAATCTAAACGTACCCTAAACAAATCCTCAATCCGAGGTGGGTGAGCAGTTACCTTTGTCACAGAGGAAAGTAATCAATGACACTAGGTTATCTCGTATTCCAAAATACCTTGACTTTCTGTATCGACTTTTGAAGTAAAATCACGTGAAAATGTTTATCCCTGTATATTCTACCTCTCCTGTTTTTGGCCGCTAATTGGACCTTGGTCTAGATATTTTTGTTCTGTCGCGTCCATTTGATAGTTGTGCGAATAGCTAGTTGGTGGTTAGTGTACTTTGTTTGAGTGGTCCGTGCATCAATTTTTTGGGAGCTCAGCTCGTCACTATTATTTTTGAACCTGTTGACTGCCCGGAACAACTCCGTTGGTCATGAATGCCAAATTATGTTATTACAGTTCATCTTCAGCCTGTTAGAGACCAAGTTTTAGTTTATTTCCTGGAAAGAGTCCGTCGATCAAAATTGTCGGGGTTGTCTAACTGTTCATTTTGATAATTTGTCCAATAGTACGGTGGTAATGTGATCCAATCATGTTTTAATTATTTGGGATCGCTGGTTTCTCACTACTCGTTACTCAACGTCTATATGGAAGATCATACACTTTCAATCAAATGCACATGAGCATATGAGAGATCAGGAACCGAATTCTCAGGAGAAGATGTATTGTCAGACATTTCACGAGATTTTTAACTTAACATAATTCTTCTGTTCGCCCCAGCACAACGAATAATTATTGGGAGTTACAGTCAACGTTTGTGTCATATATCTTCATAGCAGCCATAAAAGATGTGGTACATAAAAAGATGTCTTTCTTCTGTCATGAGAACATTCATCATCAAGAAATGTGGCCACATACATCTTATAAACCTATGAGTAAGTAAAGTGTGAAGTTCAGTAACGATAACATGTAACATACAAGCCAGCCGTCTACATTCTGACTGTCCTTCAATTTTGCGGATCAACTTTGGGACAACGTGGAGACACCAGAGGACAGCATTCTCCCGAAGCAGAGATCCCAACAACAGTCCTACAAAAGGAAACAACACAGACAAGCATGAGTCAAAGGCACGGTAAGCCCTGCACACGACTTACACAAACGAAACCTAAAAGTGCGTCAACAACACAGCAGCACACCTTGTTACGCAATTCAAATGCAACCCGTGCGCGCCCGCTGATTTCGACCGCACTTTACAAACATCAAGTTGGATGGTAATGCTACATGTAACTGATACCAGGATAGCCTTCAAGTGAGTAAGGTGTGATGTAGTAAGGAAACCGATGTCAGACGTTGAATGGTGATGTTTGTAGTGTATTGCAAACAACGGGAATGTTGGATATTTTTGATGGAGGATTAAATCCAAGGCCCTAATGACCACTTCTTACTTTTATTTTCAACGTCATACGTAAGGGGAAATGTTAATTTACAACAAATCACTGACCAACATATTCATGTTACACTACGGCACTTTAAAGACTGTCCTTTTATTGCAGTAAAATTCACATCGGTAGAATCATTGTACCACCCCCATGGATGTGTATCACATCCAGGAAACGTGTTTCTAGTCGGACGTGTTGTCTGAACCCTAGTTAACTTACCCGGCATTGCAGTTATAGCAAGTTACTTTGGAAACAGCCATTCGGAATAAGCAACATGTTTTAAAGGATTGACGCTGAATGAGGTTGGTCAAACGAAGTTATCCTCTGACATTTCCATAATACACGAAGAATTGATCCAGTTTTAACAATCTTCACGAATAATCAGGCTTTTAAGCTTAGCCAGCTGCTTAACACGTTTGACAAATGTGACCATTTAACTCAAATTTAGGACGTTCAAGGAAGGGATCTCCCTTTGAAGGGACTAGTGCATTCGAGTTAACATTCCAAGTGTCAGACCAACGTTTTTTATCATCCAGACATTGTTAGAAAACTGGCTGAGATCTTCTGAGATAAGTTTGGCTTTTTTTTAATTATGCCACTAGGTCTAAAGCGAGCGATATTTCATCCCTTAATCAAATGCACGTGAGCATACGGGATCTCAACAAATGACTCCACTTCTATAGCAGTAAGTCAGGTTTATTTTAACTTGAACGCCACCCATATTCGGTGGCCATCTTTTCATATAAGTAAGCCTTCTAACTGGCCCACTTTGAAAAAAGGCACTAGATTCTACTTCCGTTCTTAGCAGAGCACATCAGTATTGTATATTCTCGTCCATACCAAAAGTCACACTCACTTGACGACGAGACTACCGATTGTAAACAAGTAAACATATCCATGGGTTGTTAGCTGGGTAATCCTAGAAGCTACCCCATGTTTCACCATCTCCTGTCCCTTTCAAATGAACATTCCTTGAGTAATTAAGCGCAAGCGAGCAAAATACTGTATACCATCATTTGCCAAAGCACATGTGTGAACAGACACTTCAGGTGTCGGTTTTTTAAAGAGTGAATGACAGACTTGTTGTGAATATCTCTGTACCGTTAGAGAAAGTACGGCGAATTATCCCAGTTGCATTTGGGATGTGCTCTCAGTTACGAGAATAACTGGGGAACAGTAAACAATCGATTGGCAAGTTCGGGTTAAGACAAGCAGGCCGTCGGTGGTACTTATCACTCTAACACAAAAAGTGAGTGCAAAGCAGCTTTAGTTTGTTTTGTCCAGTTATACACAAACTGAATCGCGATGCCTAAAAATTGCACAATCCGTGAACCCTGTAATCAGTTTTACTTTTCATCTATCTAAACTTAACACAACGCTAACAGTCAGTAACGACGAAACGTTACGATGATCCAGTTTTGCTTAATTTGTGGTAAAATGGGCTATGAGGTCAAGCAATTTTATACCAACAAAGCGATCACGCAATCTAGCAAGCTACATAAAAGGTGGTACCATACCACATTCAACTATCAGATGGATTTCCAGTTTTGGAACTTTGGCTTAGCCCACCAATACCTCAAAGTTGTGTAGTTAGATTAGGTCAGATTGAAAATCACTGACAATCGATTGCAGCCTTCACATTCAGACAAGTCTTTTGGCTTTGTTGAAAAGCGCTAGACTCAAGTTTGGTTCTGATTAAGGTTCATAGGTAGTGTGCATTCTTGTCCAGACCAGAATTCAAATTTCGACCCTCATGTTTTCCAGACTGGCCTGTTAACCATAACGTCAGTAACCACACAGTCAGCATGACGAAATTGTCGTTTCAACTTGAAACACTGTGAATCCCCAAATTCCATTTAGTAAACCAGACTGACGTAAGGCTCTTTGATGTTCGCCTAATTAAACAAAAGGTTCTTTGGAATTGAGTTCAACTACTGCGCTGAACATGTCTAAAGATTTGTACCCGAATGAATTATCTAAAGGGAAGAACGACGATTTTCTTCAATCATTAGCACATTCCGCAACCTGCAAGTTTGGTAGAGACTCACCGCTTATGGACATCAGTGTGTAAAGGTGAAAAGTCGCCCACTGTGGTGGCTTTCTAACGAATGAGGTGTGTTATGACAAGCTACCTCTGGCAGGCGATCAACAACAGCCTAATGTTATGGTTTAAACAACCGGCGGAGAAAGAAGATACATTTGAAACAAAAGGTATAATGGTTGTTTCGTACAACAGTAATCTGGGTGGGCTCTTTGAACATGAAATTACGCCTCAAACAAGCAACACCTCAAGTTATACACCCCCTGTAGTAAGTATATAGTCTCTTCTTCGCGATTCACGGACTAGTCTGCAGTCCTGATCTGAACTCAGTTGGGGACCTTCTGGAAATATTCGCTCGACTAGCATACACTGATCTGTAGTCCCATGACGGAGTTACGAAAGCTCTTGAATTGAGACTGGACCAACATTAGTTCACCCCTCAACTTAGTTTACTTGTATGAATTGTACCAAAGAGATTAACTGAGTTTCTGGAACGGAACAAAAGAAATATCCGCCACTAAATTTCTCCCACGGATTACGTGCAGAAATGGCTGCATGGTTTTTTCCACGGTTATTTTCACAGCTTCTGTATAATTGTGGAGTTAGTAGGGGGTTTTGATTTTCATATAGATTGAACATCACCCACAACTGATCGCAGCTGTCGCATTCCCATAGACTTTCCAATCGGGAATGCGGCAGCTGCGATCAATTGTGGGTGATGTTCAATCTACATGAAAATCAAAATTCCCTACTACTCATCAATAGGTATATGTTAATTAGATTTAAAACAGTTTGTTCTCTTCACAAGTTTGAACAACACCGTTAGGTCACAAAAACCGATATATGCAAGCATTTTGCATTGACTCATCAGTACCAAATTTACAATAACATGAAACGGTTTTTTCATATCGAACAGTTAGGGGTGGATGGGATGGATAGTCACTCCGTCAATTAACCTTTAACCAGACTGAGGTGTTAAATACCACCAGTTAGTTAAGTGACAAATTTGTACAAATTGGGACGTATTGCGTCAGCTTTTTGTTTAAAAAAAAATATTAGTCAGCTTTGCATTTCATAGCGGGACAATTGACGACAGTGTGGGTTAATAGAAAATATTGCCCTCGTTAAGGCTGGTATGTTTCACTTCCAATTAAAGTAACTGGCCCACCAAGCGATCTGTCTCCAACAGGTGCTTCATAGTTGAAAATGACGAGTTCATATTTGGTCGTTGACCTGCTATCTTGATTTACCTCGACACTCCATAACACGTTTTTCGTATAGACAACACAGTGCGTGTGATTTCATGCTCTTTTTGCTATGTACCGTTTGTAGAAAATTGATTGGTTTCTGCGTTTCACAGATAAGAATAAACGAACAGCTACCATCTGGTTATCTATCCTCTTACCATTTTGATTAACTGGATACCGTGATAAAATTCTACAAACAGAAAAACGTTAGCTTTAGACACTATAATCTAGTGCTCCGCGGATGTGTATATGTTGAATGGTTGGGACCCTGGCATTGTCCCACGAAAGGCTGTCAGCAGAAATCAATTTTTAACCTTGAACCCTGTTATTTCGTTCTTTTGTTGCTGCTTATGTAGAGTTTGGTATTTCTTGTACGTATCATGTGATACTGGCGGAATCGCACCTTGGGATGAGGGAATGTGGTCACAAATGTTTCGAGGAGTTTATGCATCGCATGATCCCGCCATGTTTCTCGTTTGCCAAGCTCGTGTTGGGGGATGGTCATGTAGTCGATCTATCGAACGCTTTCCGTGTGTTGATTAATAATCACCAGCTCGTCATCTTGAAGTCAGTCAGGGCAGTGTTTTCTCCTAGCGCCAATTCTTTGTGTTCAAAAGCTACTGTTTGTGAATATCTCCTACCATTTCAGCCAACCACAGACCAATAAGTGTATGGACTTGATTTGTTGGGTCTCTTCGTTTAACCATTTGTGTAGTTCACTGAAAAGAGCATGGGAAGCGGTACCGCCATCTTGTAAACTCGACATTCTAGTGTCTTGATCCAAGTACACATGAAATTGTCAAATTTCTTCCAACTAAAAACCAAGCGCAATCATCATGGGTTGTTTGTATTAATAAGAACGATAATGTGTCCAACAGTTGGCTCTTTCACTGTGGAGTTATCTTCTGTGTGAAATAAAATAGCATCTCTGAATAAATCTCGACTATTATTTATTGAAATTTCAGTTGCAACACAGACCAACTATTACAGAAAAGAGTCTGTTCGACAGAGGAGGCAGCAGTAAACGAAGAATATTAATGAGCCACTTTAGAATCTAATAAACAAACAACAATTCAAGCACTTATGAATGATCTAAATGTATCGCTTTCTCGTTGCAGGGGCTAGATTAAAAAAAATTATACAAGTAGGTGTCACTAAGTTGACTTGTAGTTAGAAACACAAATAGTAGAAAGCGTGTTCTGTCCGGATGGTTTAGAACAACACAAATCCATTACTGAAACAAGTGACCACCTGCGACGGAAAGTGGATCTTGTATGACAACACAAAAAATTTGAATGTTAATTGGATACCGGTTGAACTTCAAGGGCCGAAATATTAATTGCATTCAAAGAAAGCTTGTGATTTCAATGTGTTCGTCGGTAAAATGAACAAACATTTACTAGCCAGTCGTATGGTAAATCCATCATTTATTCAACGATTCACCGGTGAAAAGTCGTCATCAGCAGGAATCGAACCAGCGATGGGAACCTCATGCTCTTATTTAACATGTACTACACTATCTGAGTTAGGAGTCTACTGCGGCAGCTTGGAAACTTTATACTGGGACTCTAATGCCCAACTACCCCATTGTGCATTCAGTGTCCACTAGAATATCCAGTGAAAAGAATGTCGTAATAGGATCATACTTATCATTCTTTTAAAAAAAGCAGATGAGTTATTTACGACAGATTCTTATTGCTGTGAATCTGCACTTAAGCGTAAAAAAACGATAACAACCCCAGTGACATTAGTTAACTGATACCAATATATTACACCCATCCTACACACTAATACCTAATCATACACACATATCGCCAGGCACCACCACCAGAATGACCGGCTGAGAGGTGAAATATACATGGGACTGTCTATAAAGTTCTTATTTTTAAAACACCTGTATGCTATCGATATTGATGCTCATCGATAACGGTTCACTTCTGACACAAGTTTCTTCGGATCAGATGAAATGTGCACATATCTTCGTATCACTTCATCATTGAAATTTTTATGAGCTTGCAAATTATTGAATATTTCCGCATGCACCAAATATGACTAAGTTGGTGTAACTATTCTTAGGAATAGTTTGTCTTTTATTGGATTCGTAACCCGACTGATGAGAAAAAAGCTAGTGTGAACAACAGACTGCATATAGTTAATGTTAAGAATTTATCGTTAGCAATCATGTGTGATACTCATTAACAGGGATGGGATTTTTACACCCTTGACATAAATGGAAACAGCGATGAGTTGACTGCAAACAGAACTGAGAACTGGAGCGACCTGAAATAATAACTAGTTAACGGAGTTGTCATACGAGCTCTGGAGATTATTTGCAGTTAAATACATGATGGTTCCAATTACGTACGTGCTACAAGTTTCTTGGAATCATGTAGAGAGGTGAAACTTAGGCTACTGTGATATTCTGGAACTAGGTATCGTGAAGCGCAATAGAATAACCCAAACCCCCACGCTGGGTTCGTCGCAGTAATGAACACACAGGGGCAGTTAATGAGGTGGTATTTCAACGTAATAACATGTGAAACTTTCAACGAGATAGTTAAACATATAATATGGCCGAAGTGTTAATTTGCAATCACTGCAGTTGTCGCGTGTTAAATAAATGTCAGAGAGAAAATATCACTTTCCGTTCACCTTCAATGACCCTTCCCACTTACTCAAAAGAGACTCGCTATCTTTGGTTGACTCTCTGCTACGAATAATCGATTTTCGAGTAGACTCAAGAGGATAGGTATTAGGATCACACACCGCTGTATAGGGGAATTATACACAAGTTGATCAGTATATTAACGATGCACTGAACTGTCTGACATACAAAGTATGCTGAACATACGAATACCAACAGCGTTCAGCACAACACTGTCGATACCACAATAGAAGGTAATATCATCTGGATCTAGAGTAGCTACGTTATCTCGCAGAACACATTTCTAGGAATGTCTTGCCGGACTTTTGCCCGTTGTAAGGGGCTGAACATTTCGATATCACACTTAGAAATCGTTCACACTTCCGTCAAGCTCCGCAAAAGCTTACGGGCTTACGAATGTAGTTGCGTCTTCAGGATTCTCACAGTTTTCAGCGGTTCCTTTGGATTGTGGATGATGCGGCACACTTCGTAAGTGATAACAATCTGTGCACTGTAACCAGTATGCACTCTAAAGTGCTTCCACGATTGCAAATGCGTCTGCGTGGTTAATGAATTACGGGCGACCAGTGTCTCTCACAATGCCCGATTAATCATACAGACCGAAGCTCGAGCTGAACAGTGTACGAAGGTTTAGCGGGCCTATTTCAGGTGCTCTACCGCTACACCCATCGTACGATAAAAACGTTTAATCTTATGTCCATAGCTGTTTTACAAAGTGGCACGACGTACCACGTGGAACCGTACAACTTGTAGGTTTGATTATAATCAAAATATCCGTTAATCTGCACGTCAGGTAAACGCAGCTGGAACACAACAAAGAATCAACAGCCAGAGTGCTTCGCAGAGGCATTCTGCCTGGTTTGTTGAGCTTCCATTGCAATACTGAAGTACGATATATCAAAAACGAAAGCGGCTGGTCTAAAAGGCCCCCATAATGGTTCTTCATAACATCATCTAGGCTGAGCAAACAAAACGGCCAGGAACTGGCATATTTTTAAGCTATTGACACACATTCATAAAACGAAAAGTACAGTGATTACAGTTTAAGCTCTGTTAATCTGAATGTCTAAATCGATTCACAGTTCTGCGAACTGTCTTCTATCTGACATGCTTGTTAATGTTTTAGTTTAAGTATTGGACGGGGAAGGTCGCCCTTCTAGTCTTGCAATTCATGCACTAGAATCGAATATAACTTAGCCTCTTAAACACCCATAGTACAATGAGCAATGTCGACCTCATCACGAATCAGTCATTTCAAGCACAAACTGGTGATGTGTGCGCATATGATAAGCAGCATTCCAGAAGAGTGCTCTTTATCTCATGGTACACAGTTATACGCGGTTTACAATCTGCTATATGCAGATTGTTCGTCGTTCTTCCTGTCTGAGATGTTTCTCGGGATCTCCAATGATTATGATTTTGTATTTCTTCTCCTGCACCCACATTTTTATGTTTGTTACTGATACTCCACATCATTCCACCAGGGTTGAGAGCAAGTGAACACGGTGACGATCTGACCAGTTTTATTCTTTCTATAAAACACGATCTTTTCAAGCTAGCTTGACGGGCTGCATTGCCACGTACAATATCATCATTTGCCAACAGTCGATTGAAATTCCTTTGCATTTCTGTTGACACAGCTTTGTAACGAGTGGTTCACTATTTTCTCAGTGGTGACATCCTCACTAGTGATTACACTGATGAGGCGAAAAGTCTATGCCTTACTACCGATAATACCAGTTCGTGTTCTTGTACTGTTCGGGGCTCTCCTAAAATTATGTGAGTAGTAAAAAATAAAAAACTTTCTCTCTATCCAAATGATTTGACATCCCTCAGCCTGGTACTGATAGATACGAACAACACATCTAACATTGACAGTAAAAACGAGGTAAACAGGCTTAATTTTTCACTATCCTTTTCTTCTCTGTTGGGTTAATCTTCACTGGTATTTTGTGAGTTTTCTTTGACTTAATCATCTTTCCATGCAAATGAATCTCTAGAGTAGTTAAGGGGACTTCAACAATGACCTTGACTTCTACTCTTATCTGCACACTCCTCAAAGTCAATATCAGCTCATCACCAGCCGATGATTACACTTCGTCAACCTGACACAAGCAGAGTTCTGTGAAAAGACGATCACCATGCACAAAATTAGAGGGTCCAGAATTACTATGCTGCAGATTTACGTAAAACCAGTGTTTTTCTTCACACCACTGACCCGAGTGACTTCCAACCAGTCATCCCATCGTCGTAAACTGCCACAAAGCATTTCTCCCAGGACATATATTGTGTAATGTTTGTGTGAGATCATATGCGACCGAAGGACGTACAAATAGTTATATATGTGTGTCTGGATCATACACGTGCCCTGAAATAGTTACTTTGAAGTTGTATTAGTGTTAATTCATCACAGTTATTTCATTACTTTCTTCAGTGAACAGATTTGTCACTAACTTCTTAAAATGTTGCTTTGTCTACTGAGACACAGCGGTCACCACTTCCAACTGAGCTCAGACAACTAGTATCCCAGGCACACGAGAACCCGTGATGACACTTAAAATGAGTCCATCAAGTGTCTGTGCTTTGTTCCGCTTGGACTTCAGTCTAGGCGATGTATTGCTATTTGTGAGAGACAGATTGCTTATCTTCAGTTCGGTAAATATGCGGATGCATATGCCATCGTGAAAACACGTTGGAAAATATATTCTTCGTTTTCTCATTCACGCAGTCCATGATTGCATACGTGACCCCTCGAAATTGTTTCCAAATCGCCACATCTACCAAAACTTTTGGTCACCTACTCATCGAAGAAACCGTCGTTGCGTTAGTTTCAGTAGTAGCCAAACGATCAATGGCTTGCTTGACGACACATGAACAGCGTGATGTGTGTCCGAAGTGGGTTGACGACACATTTTAAGCTTCTGGTTTTATCACCTCTCGAGTTCAACGACGTAAAGATCGAAGGACCAGACGTCGGCCGTCCTTAACAGTCAACCTACTTGTGAGATAAGAAAACGCATTCACGTTATGTGTCCCTCAGTTGCTACTGTTTGGCCTACGTGCTGAGCTAATTACTCCTATAGCTTTTCTCAACAGCCTCCATGTTGACGGTTTTTACTCGAGGGTACAACTCTGTTTCTTGAAGGAAAAGCTATTGTTCTGGAAGTGACATCCTTTCTCATGGAGACTAAAATATATGGAACATGAGAGACATCGTTGTAGGTGAATGCTGTCACTGGAACCATTCCAATGAAATCTGCATTTGATGAGGTAATTAAATAGAATTCATGCCAACGCAGATGCGTATCAGTACTAATCAGTACGTAGTATTTACCCGGAGTTGAGCCACAGCCATGTAGATGTTGCCATACTGTACACACTACAAGCTACGGAGTCCATTTGGACGGATCTAGAGTGTAATTTCTGAACACGGCTGACAACGTTTGGCAACCCACAGGAAATCCTAGTCGGGTTCTGGCCACTAAGCAGTCTAACGAGTCATAGATTTCATTATTTTTTCTAATACCCAGTAGACTAAAGTGGAAATCACCCAAAACAGCAGACCATATTGGGAGAGACAATAGTCTGGTCATTCACGCGCAACATTCAATCTAGCTTAACGGAAATTTTGCCCCATTGCTTGTGGAGTTCAACAAACCCACATTTTATTTCGATTTTCCTACCACTTCGAAAAGATGAAAGATGTGGCTTCTACTACTTTTTAGCTCCACAAATCAAATCTGAACGATATAGAGAGAACGGAGGAATTAATAAGCAAGCAGAACCACCACTTTCCTCAGATTCAGCGTGTCGAGAAAGATAGTGGAACAAATTTTACACTGCAGTGTTGAACGTTATACGAACGTCAAGTGCGATACTTCACTGTTGAAGTACAGCTGGAGATTTTATAGATAGCGAACGATGAAGATCCTAGGTAAACCTTAATGCTTCACAATTAGAAACAAACTGGTGCTTGTGAGGTTTGTAACATCCTAAGAAAATGTTAATGTTTCTGTTTGGGTTTGCGCATAACCACTTTCGTGTAGAACTGCGCAGCACAGATTTAACGTATACGTGCCTACACCCACTGTGCCCCACGCTTGTGAGTGGACTTGTGTTTCGTTCTGATTGGTTGTACTTCCATCGATCCATGGCACATTCATTCACGCACTTATGAACGACCCTACCGCCTGTAAATGTCAGAATATAGTTCTGGAGTCCCTGAATCACGCGTTCTCTTTGCCTCTATTATTGTACATACATGTCAATGTTCACTGCGTCCGAACAGCACATCAATAACGGACTGTTGTTCTAGTACGGCCCCAATTCCAGTAGGGCAGTCATCCGTGACCGCACCTGATTTCAACTTCGGTGAAAATAAACGTTAAACAGGTTTAGTCCACACGAAACCTCAAATGTTCCTAAATGATTATTTTTTATGGTTATCCACAGGAAAGCCTTTTTGTTAAACAGTTTAGAGAGCACTCGCATCACTGGGGGAACCTAGAATAAACATGGAATAATATTGTAGTTCGTTGAAACTTTTGAGGGAACAAGCGTTAGTAAAATGATGGAAGCAATTGGGATGTAAACTAAATCAACTATATATGTAAGAGATGAAAATTTCATGATTATAGAAGTAGATTTTGACGAGTCTATTGAAACACTGGTAATATAAAATCATTCGACTTGGTCACACCATCGACTGTCCTGAATGGTTTTAGCATCATCTTAATAAACAGCAGCTCTTGTAAATTACCAGTAATACACTTCATAACGTCATGGAAAACAGTATTAGAAACGCTCAAAGCGAATGGTAAGATTTTATGACGAAATAGTCCAAGCGCAGCGTCGTTTTTAGTTAGCACACTAGTCGCATCATCGGGTAAAGTCTGTAATTACGTGTTTTAGGAATAAGCTAGTAAAAAATATGACAGCCATGAAAGTGTTGTGGAATATCCCCTTGGCTTAAATGTACTGCAACTTCCTCGTGACAAAATTCAACTAGGAAAAGTTTTTTATTCATCATAAGTTCTTGGAATATAATCCGTCGCGTTCCAGTGGATTCACCGTGAGTGTGCTCAACGGAAGGGTTGGAGCGGCGTCAGAATACATTTTACCTGATTCGTATAAAGTTTTACCAATTGGTTCATGTGTCTTTTCATAGAAATTGATGAGCGGTTGATATTCAAGCCTATTGACTTGATTCGTATTCCCCCTGACTTTCGAAAGCAGTAAACACAAAATTGTAACTCTCCTGTACATATCAAATCACTAAAGGATTGATTGAAACCTACAGCCAGAAACGGGTAGAAGAATCTGTAGAGTAGTCACCACAGAGCGAACGATCATGTGGGCAACTAACCAGTCAGTCAGTTTCAATGAAATAAAAGACTTTAAAAACTTAATACAGAAAATTGAGGAAAGATTCTACATTTTCGGTGGCAGCGATGAATGGATGTTTGACGCGGTAGCTGATAATATAAGAACCTATGATATTGTGGCGAAAAGCCGTTTAATAAAATGCAGTCTTTATTGTCCAACTCTCTCATTCCTACGCCACGCACTCGTTTGCGTTTGTGAACCGGAATTTCGGTCCACAGCACAGTCGAATTTCACTCATGCGTCGTGTGCACTTCTGTCCAGTTTGTGCACGTGACTGACGCCTTCCGTCGAGGTTTTTTCGCCTGCTGCTCCTCGTTTGTTGATCCGATCTCGTTGAGCAATAACTTATCCGGTCGCCCCTGTTGCCTGAAATCCACCCGCTGTGAGCTTTGGCCATATCTCACAACCGCGTTCAGATATTTTATCCAGTGTTGAACTAATCGCACCTCCCATCTGGTCGTTCACTGCACTATGGTGCGTACCGGGGATAGTCATGGGAAGAACAAGGGACTGGAAACCTGAAGAAAAATGACGCTACTGTACTGAACAGCTCTTCGCAAAGTGACACACTATTTGTGTGTGCCAAACCTTACCAACTATGTGGTATTTAGTTTAACAAAGAGTACACGTGTTGGGAATGCTTGCGAACACAAAAGTTACAGTTATTTTGCTAACGTTCGTAAATGTTATTAAGATAAAATGATTTAGGATATCACTTCTCCGACAACGTTACCCTTTGAAGTTACTCCTGTGGTCGACCTGAATGTTGATTGTGGTGAATGTCACTACCTAACACCACTGTCTCTTCCGTTACGGCTGTTTTAACACCTACTTTGCTCATGCAGACTGGAATGTACGATTCGGCGACAGTAAAAACATTTTCCACTTATCAACACTATTAATCAAAACAACCACACGATCACAAAGTTGTGTTTGCAGATGATCACTAAAATTGCCCCTCGCCGCTTGTGTCTTAAGTTGGAGGAGGAAACGTTGTCATCATCACAGTTATAAACAGTAATAACTCAATAGTGCTCACTGGTGCTTAACTGCCACACAATAATGAAGAAAAAGAAAACTCTGTACGGGAAGAGAGAAGAAGAAAGGGAAGGGACGTAACTACTACAAGCAGCTACGTCTATATTCAAACATCCAACACTAAAGTTATTATACCTTGCAAACAAACAGCCGAGCTATAATTTAAGGTATTGCGTCATCAACAAGCCAGCTTCCCTTCGGCCTTCACTGCCCTACGTCATTAAGTAGGTTTACTTCACAGATAATTCAGCAAAAGGACAACATTCACGCAACTGAGCCCGATTACCCGCAATCCCGTCTGACGCCTCCTGCCGCCGATTCTGTGGGCCGTAAGGGGGACTAACCTGGGTTAAAGTGGCCGACATCTTGGTGAACGATTTCACTTATCTACGCCAGTTCATTATCTGCCCACTTCGCAGCGTACGCCGGTCGGCCGCAACTTTGGCAAAGAGTGCTGGGTGTAGCAAACGGCTAGCTGGTATCCTTAGAGTACGATCTAGCCATCTACGTCGGTGTAATCTGAGCCGCAGTATGGAAGTAAATCGCCGACAATATGTTCGCATACTTGGTCGGTATACTCTTACGTTTAAGCGAATTTAGAAGTAGATCGATCCACCGAATCAAACGTAACCTTATAATATGGAAATATGACCAATGTTGGCCGGCGGTAAGTGTGACGTTGCTCCAGAATTTGGGGAAGAGTGAAAAGTGAATCAGTAAATCATCGCTCAAAGCGAAACCCTGCCCGTTCTTTCCTGATGTCTGTTTCTAGAGCTGCGGTGAGTAGATAAATTATAACATATGCCAGAACTCCAGTAGTGACTGGGGCCAACCTAATTTCCTTATGGTTTTCGTAACATACTCTTCAATTTTGCATAAAACCGGATGAATATTCAGAGCCTCCAGATTGCAGTGATCCACACTGACTCTCTTGAATGTCTCTGTGTCGATTGCAGTAATCTGAAACCAGACACCGAGAAATGCAGTGAAACAGTATAAATCAAACACCAGGTCAGACGCTGTACCGAAACGATAGCTGCATCTAATGAAGTTACACGTTGATTGACTAGCACAAAAAATTTCTAAGATTCGGTCAGAAAAATAATAAGGCTGAAATATACAATATACAGTAAATAAACACACAATATACAATTACATTCTTGTGAATGGTATAGTTTTGTGGAAATGAAACAAATAAATCCTTTATTGCTAGGGGAAATTGGTGCATAGACGGCCTTTAAACACTTGCTGCTTCAATACTGGAGAAAGCATGTAACTGGAAGGCAAGTTTATGGGATATTCCGTATTCTTTTTTCCACATAAATCATTGTGTTCCATCGGTGCAGACCACTGTCAGCTGGATCTGCCAAGGATATTACGTCGCCTATAAGAATTACTAGGTGAAGTCCGATCACTGAACACTTAATGATACCGTATGATCTTGTCATGAAAAGGTGGTGTTCCTATTGAAGCGTCTCGGCCTTAGCCAACACGTGAATGTTGAGGCCTGATTGCTGTGCATGAGAGATGGGCTCATAGCTTCTCCAACGGTAGCACCTCACGTTTTTCGGTGGTGATGGTCTCACTAAGGAGCGAGGATGTTTCATAGGTAACATATCGATAAGTAATTTAGACCGGGAAGTTTTTCATCCGCAGTTCCGAATCATTTGTGTGATTGTGCCGTGAAGTGGAGTTACGCAGGGCCCGCTCCGTCATTTGCGTTCCAAGGCTGAATCTACATACTCTCTATTGCAGACAATTTTTCTACCTACTAACATTGGAATGGAGGTTAGCTTGGGACCGCTGGTCGGAGATGTTTCTCAAAGGTCAATGATTTAGGACACTTGGCGAAGATAGGTGTCAGTCCAATTGTACCCTCCTAACAACGAGTACGTCTAAGCGAAAATGGGAATCTAAAGAAATCAGCCGTCTATAGGAGCGTAGATGAATGTTTGTTGTGGTTATGGTGTGACGAAGCTCTGTGAGATTCGATTCCTTCATTGTGGTGCCCAACAACTTTAACGCTCTCTTATCACATACTCCTAGTGTCAGTTAGTGAGTAATCAAGAAATCAGGTAGACCATGCGTTGGGCGGAGACGGGGACAATATGTGTGTGTGCACCCCCATCGTCGGTATTCTCTAATCGGAAGCGGACTGAATCAGAAAACCAAGCTAGTAGCATCAGGTGATATCCCTTAACACTAGCACTACTTACAACCGTTCCCTGAACTGGTCAATGAGTTTCGGAACGCTGTCTGAACCCCGTGGTACAAGCACGTTCGTAGACAGATTTGGTTCCAACCCTTCTGTCTCCGCTTGTTACACTTAGAAAAGTGCAATCTGATCCCTTCATAGCAAACCTGTTCCACCCCCCGGTACTACGTATACTTGAAATATATACATCCTTCCGCAGTATTGCACTAGGATTGCACAGTCTTCCGGTAACCGAATGGGCTCATCAGCGTGTGTACCCAAAACAGAGTCGTAAACCAATAGCCACGAAAGACGGTTAACAGCCTTTGTGCTGGTAACTATCAAGGAGGCTCCTACGTCCAGCTCCACCTTTATGGATTACACTGCGATACAAGTTTCTACAACGTATGATGTTGGTCGAGAATTCGGAACCGAAGTTATTCACAGTAAACGTAACTGAGGTTTACCTTTATTAAACTATTCTATCTCACTGAAATCTGTCGTTTGAGATTTCTGTGGTATTCCGGTGGATCTTATTGATCTGTCAGAATGAGTCAGGTGTTTCATCTCGACAAAATCCCGGGACACTGTGTTCTGATTTCGGAGCTCTGATGTATTAGTGTGTTGACTGCTACCGAAATAACGGATACAACACTTGAAAATCAGTAGTTTTGTGTATGCTTTGCTCTGATCACTGCTCGTAATAATCCAAATCGTGGGACCAATAGCGGACGGTGAACTAGCTCGAGCTCAATGCTAGCCTCGACGCAGCAGATGTAGAAGGTAGGGAATTTAGTCTGAGCCACAAGTACTTTTATAGATAGCAGTACGTAAATCAATTGATTAGATGATGTGCAACAGCGTTCCACTAATCACACTGTTTTTCAAATGAAGATTCTTTCGATTGGTAGTCGGCGGACCGATAGCGCTAGGACACTCAGGGTTCGTCGTAGTTTTGCCGTTACGTCTGGTGAACCCGAAACCATAGCGTGTTGTGATCTACAGACGGCTGTCCTAGAAGCTAGGTTTACTACAATGCCGTCTTTGGTTGGTGGACACGAAGTGAAAGTTTTGAATTCCAGAGTAAGATGTTCTCGCTGATCGATGAATTAACATGCTTGACATCCTTTCGAGAAGACATTTTTACCGTATATTTTCACCTGACAAGTTGTCACTTTTATCACACTTCTGAAAATTTCCCCGTAACAGTAATCAGAAGGAAATGCTTATGAAGACAGTGAAATTTTCACACACTTCTCCAGTTCCTGTGATAGTCTGAACGGGTATTATTTGGTCGTGAAGCTGTTCTGTCATGCGTTGTACAATAAACGAACAATATAGAGATCCCTGGCATCGATGTATCGTCGTCCTTTCTCTGTCAGAACCTACCGTGAAAGTTTGTGTTGGATCAGTTAAAATTCGTCTGGAACGTTTGTTTTCTTGTGTTTGGTATGATGCGGAGCGATCAATTTGTTGAGGCACGTTCGTTTCTTTATAGAAGCCCGTTCCTAAATTTGCCTGTAATTGTCTTTGTTGTGTGCAGTAAATAATCATGATGAACTTCGTACCATAACTTCACATAAAATGTCTGTTTTCTTCTTCTTTATCACTGTCGTTGCTTATCTATTAGAATTTTCTTTCTTGCTACTGTTTGACACGTTCTCAACTTCATCTGCACTCGATTGTTTTAATGGGCTCATTTTCCGTTGACTGGTAGCTGTTTGTGGATTTGTGTTTAGTCACCAGATTTTGAACGTTTTTCTGCTGGTTAATTTATACATTCGGTTAATTAACAATCAAGATGAGAGAGTACTTCTATTGTAATATTGACAAACATTACTATATAGATTCCAATCCTTTCGATCGCCTTTTCTGACAGTTTTTTTGCTTAGAAAATAGTCCCGTTAACCCGACCGTCTGAATAAGCGTCGAGTACGCTTTACTAAATGACTTGCTCTAAATCACCCGGGGCGATTTAACAGTTTGCTTTGTTCAACTGTGGTGAGTGACACTTTGGGGCTCGTTGCACAAATACACTTTTAAGTAACCCACGAAGACATTTCGTCATTCGTTCCAACCAATAAGAGATGGTTTATCAGTAGGTAAATTCATGAGGGAAGCTATTTTAATCTCCATCGACATGAATGCGACTCAGTTGACACAACTGTTCGCATAACAAGTATATGCATAGTTTGACTCCTAACCTCAGTTTCAAGAGAAATATGTGCGTAAAACACGGAGTATAGGTAAATTGTGAGTACCGTCTGTAAACCCGGCAGTCAAAGTCATATTCCTGACCGTTAATAATCCCAAAATTAGAGATTAGTAATATTTGACAGGTAATAATCATGACCTATGGGAACCAAAAAAAAACGGCTTTAAAAAGTAGTATTTTGTTAAAACGAAATATTGTTTGTAATGTCACAAACGTAGTCCATAACTTAACAATCACCGTCTTTCTATCCATAGTCGCTTTATTCCGTCTCGAAAAAGATTCATCACAAACAACCTATCCAAGTTGGCAACCTACTTGCTGTTTTTCTTTATGTAAATCTTTAATCGTAATAAAAACTCTAGTTTGTGCTCATCTCACTATGTTCTTCCACCATTTTGCCAAACCTCGAAAATGTTCCCAGTAGCTAAATTATCCGTTGTGCAAAATCATGTGCAAGCTATGTAATCAGAGGAAATTGTGATGATATAGGGACAATAGTACCAGTTAGTAAAAATCCTCACACTTTCAAAACTGCACCTATCTTCAAACAACATAATGAGGCTACCCACTTCAATCGGTAAATATGGCTTCAAAACATTTAAACTTTTAGTTAGGAATAAACACCAATGCAAATCAATGACTTAGCACTAAGCTAGAACCTTCGTTATTGCTGTTTCAAGCGGCTAATCCACTCGATTAAATTTATGTTCGCCCAAACCAACAGAAATGGAGGAAACAAACTGTGTGTAGAGCATTTCCTTTTGAAAGCATCGGTTGAAACCAATTCCAGTTAATTAGTTATCGTCTTTGGCTTCAGTTGAAAGTCATTTTCTCCATCAGCCGATTAACACACGAAACAAACATTCGCTGTTTTCAGTCTTGCTACTCAAACTAACAATAAAATTCGAGAATCACCACGATTTAGAGAAGAAGGTATTGTGAAAAGCGGATAGAAAATAGTGGGCACGGGTTCAACTGTACAGTACGTAATCCATTATTGAGCTAGTAACAACCACCTCACATCTTCCTTTTTTGCAAACAAAAATAACCGTTCTGGTTCTACAGTCGAATTTCCTACCAGAATCAATTCGCCATTTGGCTCTACACGAAGTAATAGTGGAATAGCAAACAATTCAAGTTCTCATTCGTTATGTATTTTTGGCGAAGAATACCCCTCGATGGTTGTACGGTTGCAACAGTATCGAAGTGACGGACACACTGCTCTGCACAATCTGATAAAGTATACATTTTACTTGTTTCGCTGGTATCTTTATGTATGACATTTGTGGCTGCAGCTGCTGCACCCAATTCCGGTTCATGGCTATTCATAATGAATTTATCTAAATGATAGTGTCCAATGAATAATCTTGCCGTTGCTCACCGTTTACAAGGCGTTGATTCTCGCTTTCACAACACCGGTAGTAATTGTTCTCAGGATATCGACCGAACAACACTCGCATTTGATCCCAACTTCCGCATACGGTCAGCCCCTTTCGATATAAAGTATTCGACTCGAGTTTCGTATATCCCTATTGGGTGTCCTTGTCACATCTGCGATTAGAATCTTGACCTTCTTTTCATGAGGCTACCGTGTTGAGCCTTGTGCCACTGTCCTCATATTATGCACAACTGAATCATCCCGTGCAAACACTCCACCACAGCAAGTCACCAAATAAGCAGTTACGGTCATCTGGTTTACTGTCTCCTTTTTGAAATTAAACGATTTCATAAACTTCTTATGTGTTTATGCCGTGAATAAACCACTACTGATAGAAGTTAACCACATTTATTCCTTTTGGTCAGTTTAGGCCATCCGACTTTCGTGTCATTGATTCTGATTTAACTCGAGCTTAAACAGGCCAGCATGAACATCGCATATCCGGTGTGTGTGGGTACATTTGCGATCACTCAGACTGTTTCGCCCGAACGACCGCATACACAGTATACAAAGTTAGCCCGGCTGGGCAATTCTGAAAAGTTGCAAATGGGTCCTCAGAGTAAGTAACTGTATACAATGACTGGGTGATTAACCGATCTGCATCCGAGGTTACAAAACCTGTCATTACCGCCACATCTGTAGCAACAACAGATTGTGTTAATACATCAACCGTTATCATCTGCTTGGTATAACAACACTGACAAAAAGTTAAGCCACAGTAACACCATACTAACCTTTTTTGCCAAAGATTGACTGATAATACAGGTAACCATACTGGCAGTAGTTAACTGCGCTTTGCTGTCACTTGTGTATATGTTCAATCTATTTTAATGCAGACACGTATTTATGACTATCGATTGTAAGATAATGGATCAATTCCAACTTGCTTTCATAGATAACCGATATCAACACGATCAATCCTCCTGTGACACATATTGTCGACTCAGCTGTCAATGAACCCTCGTAGGCATCACTGGCACAAGAGTGTAAGGATTTTGGTTGTTGTTATCTTGATTTCACAGGGGTGTAGCTGAGTGTTTGTATAGAATGATACAGTTGTGCCTAATGTACGGTCAACGAAGCAGCGGTCACCGTGCCTACATCAAGAAAGCTTGGCCGGATTCCAACTCTTCGCCATAGTAAGGATATGCACTAATCACGAGCTGTAACAAGAGCAAAACTAGAGTCCAGTATTTTTTCATGAATGGAGCTGGCTAAAAATCTATGAGAATGTGACTGCTGTGATCAGTTGTAAATGACGTGCAATTTATATTAAACAATATCCCCCAACTTTTATCAGTATACCGAACTGTCGAGATTAGAAAATGAAGTAGTTTTGGCGATTTGGATTTGATTTACATCCTTACATTTTGAATAGTGTAAGCACTCATTCTGACCAAGATTTGCGTGAAAGCAGGGACAGTATGCAAGTTTGAGTCTGCCTGTTGTGAGTAATCGCAGCACGGTTGAATCAGGCAACCACACCAGTGAAAACACCTGACATAATAGTCTTCACTAGTGGTTTCCACCTATTGAGCCACGCTGCACTTTTTTGGCGAAATTCGAAGTTTAAACAGGTACAAATAAAGCCTTGCTAGGATTTTTCCTGTCTAATGACGTATGCTGAAAATCTACTCGATTCACCGTTTATCCAAACCCCGACACAATAGGAGTTCTAACAAAGAACCAATCCAAACGTCGCGTTGAAGATACTGCATCAGGACTGGACGAACAGTCTCAATGTTATGCCTTCTGTGATTCGCTTATTTCTTTGTTCCCTATTACACCAATTAACGTTCAGTTTGTGACTTTGTATGTGCTAGTACGACCAACCAATGAGTGGCTATGATTTCTTTAATACTGTTGTACATCCATAAATTCGGCTTCTTGTCCCACGAATAGGAACTGCTTACTGCAACTAGTACGAGGTCTTCTCCTTATCACTTGCGTGGGAGGTTTCAATTCGAGTACGATTTCTAGGGCTACTCGAAGTCCCTAATTCCGAGTGTTACATGACGTCAAACTTGACAAAAATGACTTTTATAATTTAATACTTCTTCGGAAGAAATTTAATAAAGTCGACGGAGTATACCTTGTCTAAGAAATACTTGTTGCTTTGGAACAATATGTTTATCTTCTATATAAAGTCAGCAACTTTATCCAGTACAGTAAGCAGCTACCATCAGTCATCCTTGTCCAATTGTTTATATCCTGTGCGTACAAATTTGTCAACTCAGTTCATGAATCCATCATCTTCGATCATTGTTCATCTTCCGTGCCAACATGTAATTGTCCGGTTAGCATAACATTTCACAAGTTTCTGGTTATTAACTGACCGACTGGAATATTCTCATTCATTCTCGGAAAGACAACGCGGTTCACCTAGTCATTTTTTCATTCGAGTACCGTACTATCAAGGAGAATCGTGTTATTAAAACCGTAAATTTCGTATTCGTTACAACGAATATTTATGACGAGGTTCTGACGAGTAACATTTTTGCTATCTGCTTAGGATTCAACTTTGTGCTCGCAAATGGTTGGCTACCTGATATTCACATTAATCTTAGTAAATCCCCAATCACTCACGGACTCACCAGGAAAGCCGATAACGACCAGTTTACCTCAGTTTATATTAAATAGCGTTCATTAGTATTAAGAGGTAAGGCGGAAGTTCGTATGCAGTTAATATGACAATTTATTAAGTAGGTTACAGATAGAAATGGAGACACGCAGCGATCACAAACAACACCATAATTTCTCTCGTGTGACCAGCTTATTCTTGGTGTCATACACCCATAATTGATTTCTAGCAAGATCGTTTGATTAACCACGGCTGACGAACCCGCATCTCACCAGACCCAATTACATATCGTTTATTTTGAACAGCAATATACACATCTT